>JAPYZM010000042.1:0-88892 GCA_030522845.1 Psyttalia concolor | reverse complement strand
GAGAGTTATTTGTATACTCAACACGAATTTCTTCTGTACTATGTAGCACTTGAGTTGTCAAGATCATGCTTTTCAAGTGTATCCTCGTTAAATTAAATTCACTCACCTCAATTGGATTTACACAATCTGTTGGAATCAATAAATTCCACAGTTGTAGATTTTTCACATTTCCAGTACTCGCGTGCTATGTTGAATAAACTTTTTAATTCAATGAATGTTTTTTTCATTGTTTTCTTCCCTCCATCATTTTCTGGCCACATGTAACGAGAAAATAAATGAGGGGAACGGCGATGGAGATGATCTTTCCTCTGTGGTATCGCGTAACTCCAGCACTCGATTCTACACGCAATTCTATAAATAAGTACCTATGGGTTTAGTTACCTCAACGTTTTCCGACCTGTTGCATGCCGATGCTGAAGAACTTCACCTCTGCATTTTTTCCTTTCCGCGTGAGTCCAAAAGCCACGAATAGTGTAACGCCGAAGAAGTATATCACTCAAAATACATTAGAATTTAGCGCATTCAAAGACGTTGACCTATTAAATGAACAAAAAAAATGGTTAATTGAAGGAAAAAAATTCTATGCAGTGTTAATGAGCATTCCAATTAAATAGAAAAATTATTTCATACAATTTAAATAAATTTATCCATTTGATTCCAATAGATGAGTTGTCTGGCTGAAGTGATTAAAAAAACGAGTGCTATTAATTTTCACAATTCACTTTTTTCCAAAGTTGATTCACATTCGTGTCTCGAGGAAGAGTATTCTGGAGGTGCTGGGGCGTGCGACCGTAGAAGACGATGCTCCCCGCTAATTGTCATAATTGACCGTGGAAGAGTTCCCAGGGTCACGATGTTGTATCCCTCCAGTATCTTCCACTCCTTCATTATTCTCTTTTCTCCCTTTGTCCATTGTCTTTCTCACTTCTCCAAACATATCTCACCTGCAGCAATAATCAAAATCATCGCTTCAGACGACAATTGTATTTTTTAAACGCCGTTTGGTTATTGAAAAAAATTGATAACGATCCAAAAATTGACTTGTCTTTTTTTCCAAGTGAAAACTATCATTAAAAAAAATAATTTTGCATGAAAAAAATTGAAACGGTAAATTGCCTTTGTTAATCTGATTTTATGCCTCGCACGTTTTATTTTCTAGTCTCCTGGCAACTTCTCTTTGTCTTATCTCGCAGCTTCCCATTACTACTGCCACCCCTCTCTGTACTCTGTACTGCATCTCTCCCTAAACAATAAGCCCCTTATTTCCTCCCATCTCCTGGAATTAAAAATGAATGCCGCGTCCAGTAACAACTCCCCAAAAAATGAGAGTGTCAAGATCAATGAATGAGTAACGGTTCTTCCTAAGAGTCCCCAGTCCACTACGCAAGCGGTACAGCAGTTTGTGTTGACGTAACGTTTCATCTTCTTCGGCTGCGGCGTTCAGCCGAGAAGTTGCCGAAGCCGTAACCATCACTACGATTAATCCAAATGGCGAGTGAAGGACTGGGGGGGCGCTTAGGAGGGGTGGCTTGACGATAGAGTAAAAATCAGCAGTAAAAGGAAAAATCTACCGACTGCTATCGTAATTGACAGGACAGACGAGAGCCCGTGGTATACTGAATAGTCTTTTAACATCGATGTGTGTCCATTGGATTGCATTAGCGGTCAGGCGTCTCTCTGCCAGCTCGCGCGTTGAAAACTCGCTGGATTGATCATTCACCCCCGGCCGCCCCCCCCCCCCCCCTCGGAAAAAGGGGCTCTTAGGTAGTTCTTAGGCACTTCTCCAAGCACTTCCTACTCCTGTGCATACACTAACCTCTTTATGCTGGCGTCCCTCCCCCGGTTCCCCCTAGACTCAAACATTTTACACTCGTCGTCTTCTTTTCAACCTCTTCGTTGTCCCTTCTACCTCTTTGACAACGACGTAGGCGGGGGGAGAAGGGCCGGCGGGTGGTGGCAGTACCTCATGGCTTCTCGCGAATCAATTAGAGTCGAGCCGCGAAGTACACGAAGAAATGCCAAGGTGCCCCCAAGCAGCTGAGGGGGAAATCGAGGGAACAACAGAACCAGAGGAGAAGCCCCCGTCCATCTGACAATTTAACCTTCTCGCGAATCAATTAGAGCCTACCCGAGAAGTAGACGGGTGCATCGCACTTACAAGATTTATTTTCGTTTATTTTACCGTTTTTCCGGACCTTTTTTTAGCTGTCGGTCGCACTCTCCCAAGGATTTTTCGTGCCCAGTGACGCCGGTAAATAGAGACGTTCGGGATTTTTTTTTTTTTGTTGTGCGAGGGGAAGTTACTGCAAGTGACAGGGAGAAAGAGAGAATTTGTATCGAGTGTTCGCGGTCTGTAGACGCATTTTGAGAGGATTTTCCCTGTCAGGACATTTGTGAATCTTTTTCCGCCAATTTCTATAGTAATTGAAGAGAATAAATCGTTCTGTAGGTCATCAAGTAACAATTTAGAAAATTTTTATCCACAATTTACTTGGAAAATTGAATGGCCGATGATTGTCAGCTGTGGAGTCAGTCCCTACAGATCTCCCTTCCCTCGACCTCAACCCCATATCGTCAAACGTCAAACGAAAACCACCACGACTGCACCACTTGTTTTTCCTCGTCTGGGGGTAGACAATTGGAAAAGCCTACAATAGGGACTTTCACCTCCAAGTTTTTCTCTTTCTACCGCGGTATCCGAATCGGCCCGTTAAACTCCAACTAGACTGCAACAGCTGGATCGTTTGCACTTTCAGGACTGCATATCTGAATTCACTAGCATGAAGTACAGATTTTCATCGCTCACTTGCCATTTAAATCGTGACAATGTGTATACTCAGGGGAATTAACCGAGTAAAATTGATTAAATCAAATGATTTCCTTTTCCTGTGTATTTCATCACGGTCAATTGAGATCATCGGGGGTAAGTACAAGATGATAGTAAATAATTGCCAAGGATCGTCAGTTTAGTCGGCATATGAGAGAAGACTAGAGGGGTGGCACGAGTGTGCGGACAGTTCCGTTATCAGCCTCGAGGCGCGCATGGTGTTCGTTCACCATTACCGTGGAACGCGGAATATGATTACCCTTTCCTTCTATCTTGGGAACAAACCACTTATATCCTGAGGTGGAATTCAGGTACAATCAGGGGGGTCTGCCCTTTTTTTTTTGCCTGCGTCGCCGATAGGAGAAAAATATCTCACTTTATCCAGCAAATAACCCGGGGATTAATTCAATAAAACCATTATTTACATATTTATATTTCAATAATTCCCGAGCGATGACAGTAGAATTGCCCTTGTCACTCGTAACAAAGTCCCTAAAATGTGCAAAAATAATGGTTTTTTTTCTTTATTCGTAAAAATCCATCTTCAGTGCAACGCTCTCTAACCAGGGATACCGATACCGATAAAATCTATCCGTCTCTGACACTTCTCATTCTGTCTCGTCTCTCGTCTAGCCCTACCTCATGACGAGGTGTTAACCTCCATTAGTGTCAACAATAATTCTCGGAGTAAGCTTTTCAAGGGCTATTTATCTTCGGCACCTCTGGCCCTCACCGGCCCTGCGTGCCCTTATCGCTTTACCATCCATTCACCGAATTGTCGGCTGAATGAAGTCACCAACTGCATACCAAAACATCCCACACAACCCCAGGGGGGATCCCACAAGAGGTCCCTCCCTCCTTTCTCTCTCACCTTCTCTGACCGGAAGTGCACCAGGTACTGGAGTGGCTCTTGTACATTCGCTCACTCTCTTTCTCTGGTAAATGCGAGATGTGCAATTTTTGTTACCTACACAGGAGTACCATCCAGGGAAAACTGACACTGGTGCGATGCTAACGAGCACGTCAAGAATACTCGAGTGTCACTTGGTGTTCCGGGGGTCACAATGGGTCACGAAAACCTAACCTAGGTTGGTAGGGTGCTGCCCACGTTCTCTTTAACCATTCCACTGGGGCTCTTTACCCATTTATAAGAGCTTACGGGTGGGACTCTGTGGAAGACGGAGATACCTTTGCATCTCGCCGACCGATTCTACGGCGAGTCAACGTTTCCGCTTCATTATAAGGATCTTCATGCGCCGAGTGCAGCTTTGGCTGGAGGAGGCCAGTAGATTATTTTGTGAGTTCGCCGAAAATGAGGGACAATATTCATCGGGCACAAAAGGATCATGGGCTATTTTCAAACATTGTACACAATGTGAGAGGCCGCCAACTGGATCACCTCGTACAAGAAATACTGTACACTATGAATTATCGGACGTGACGACAAGACACAATGTATGCAATTCTGTCGACAAGTTCGTGAATTATGCCGATGTAACGAATACGATACTTGCATCGTTCGTGCCAATGATTAATGAATTGAAACGCCGGATAAGATAGATGAGTCGGTCTCACAGATGCGTGGGGTATCCGGTAATTAAATATGCCCAAGAGCTCGAGATTATTTACCATAAAAAATTTCACTTTAGTACTGGAAATTTGTTTTACATACATCGACCAATTATATTGCATTTAAATTTTAACATGATGGAACTTGGCTATTTTTTCCGTTAGCCGAATAACGGACATTATGCGGAGAGTTGTACACATTCCCACGGCTCGCTAGCTAAAAACTATTTATGTCTTTCGGCAAGAAAAAAAAAATGATAATAATGAAAAATCCAATATAGAGAAACCGCCAAACGCGTATTCACTGTCTACCACAAATATATACCCACCTGGATTGCGCGATAAACTTGTATATGGAAAATATTTAATAGGCAACCGAGAGGAAAATAGAATGTCCCCTTATCGCACTGGGATTTCCGGAGTGTTGTAATGAATATAATAGCTACCACTGTCAACTTATCTCGCATTTTGAGTTTTATTTTTGATAAATCCTCGCTGGTGATTAAATAAAAATAATAATTAAATAAATATTTTTATCTTGTTTCAGGATACGGAAGATGACGGGGTTGAGTGCCGGGCTATACCGGCCTGGAATTATTCTGTGGCTGCTAGCCCTTCTTACTTTACGTGCCACACATTCCGGTGAGTCAGATTAATTCATTAACTTTTTTAATTTGAGAGTGAAAAATTCTTACGATAAAAAAAATGGTTGTTGCCTTTAGACTCACTAGACATTTTCCAGTCGTAATATTTTCTTATCGCTGCGTAAAATGATGGATTGCCATGAATTTTTGAGCCATAAATTTCTTAATACAAGTAAAGAAGTTCTCAAACTATTTTTTTATCTCAGTGCATCATCACATTTACAATGTACGATGTGACATTGTTCTTCGCACGTCTACCAATCGTACAATTTACATAATTGCCCGAACGGATAAGAAAACAGAAAGTTAGAGTCATTGGAAGGATGTAAAGTGGAATGAGAAAAAAAAGATACAATAATAGAATCACCATGTCGCCATCCTGCTCACACTGCCCTTGGTCATTACCACAGTTATCTCTCTCGTTTTCTTCAATCTAACGTTACGGTTGGACGCGCAACGAGACACGCTCCAGGTGACGGACAATGAAGGAGAAGGCCACTTAGAGTTAGTGTTATAAAAGAACTATGGCAGGATGCAAGCCGAAGAGAACCAAGTATGAGGCATTGGCAGGTTTCAATTTTCTCGAGCCTCGTCGAATAATTTGTCCCCGGCGCGTCTGATATCTCTTTTCTCTAGCCACTTCCAGGCAAATAATCAATACAATCACTCCAAGACCCGTGGAAAATTAACAATTTTTCGGAGGATTTCTTTTCTCCCGCCTGTGACAATGAAAAATCGTGTTCGGACGAGTCTACATCGAGTCCAAGGATTTTTTACTCCTCGTCTCCTCAATCTTGCCTGCAATACCTGCCTGCAATCGTCTCGTATGCTTGTTCTTATACCTCCCCTGGCCAGTCGCGCAGAGGACACTTCTTCCTGAATCCACAGTGAACAGCAATAGTAAAGCCCTTCTCTCCTTACCCCATCCATAATGGGTGCGTTTATTCGTCTCAGCTCCGAGGCTTTTCCCATGATAACTCCTCTCTCTTTCTCCCTCCCTCACACTCTCTATCCCCAGACTTTTCACTCGTACATACGGAGTGTCATCGAAGAGTTGTAACAGCAATGCAGCTCCTCCCTGAACTAGCTACACTTCGCGGTATCGTCAGCTTCCGTTTAAGTACAAGCGGCCGGTTCTGTACGTCCCAGGGTTAAGGACCGACCGATTCTTTGATTCAGTGACATCTGAATCCGTGGAACAATTGTCTGACATTCACTGAGATTAACCTTTTTTTTTTAAACCAGTATGATTTTACTCTTACGAAACAATTCATGCCTAAATTGACAGGGGAATAATATCTTCCAGTTGACCCTGCAATATTTTTTAGAAAATTTATTTAAATTTTGATTGAATATTTCTCTACGTGTAGAAGTAAATGGGTTTTTCCAAAAGCATATTTTTTTTTCTCTCAGTGCCGCTGAATAAATACCCGTAAAGTGCCTATTTTTCTTGCCCACGGAGAATTAATTTGATAATGCCTTTGGTAACAGGTTGCGCTTGTGGATGACGCATAAATAGTATTATCGCATCATCAAGAGGGCTTTGAAAAGCACCTGGAGGCTTCTGGGGGCCATATCAGAGCCATGAGAATGAGATAAAGAGGCCATTGTTGAGTTCTGCTCTGCACAGAAAGCAAGAGAGAGAGAAAAAAAGGACACCTCTGAATATTCTCCCATTTCTCCGTCTCACTCTTATTCTAGTATTCGTTTTGTATTCGTTCCACTCCTGGAGGCTACTTTTGCTGGGGTCAGCAGCGGTCATAACCGTAGAGGCCATAACGGAACGCGTGGGTGCAGCGTCAGCGTGACACGGATTAAATAATCAGGTGTTTTTTGGGATAAAATTTTGATACATCAGATCATAACCTATCTCTCAGTCCTATCGTGTTTCGTCTCCTAGATTGACTCTCTGTTTGTTTTGGGAAGATCAAAGAGCAATTTTTGTCATTGCGGACACCAGCCGGCCCTCGTACATCCGGGAAAATGATTTATTCGAATTTCTCAAGCTCAAGAACTCAAGATAAAAAATAAAAAGTTTTAGCTTTTTTTCATACCCTCTATTCTTTTTTTTTCTGTTTTCCACCTTGGACTTTTTGTTTCCTCCTCTCTCAATGGCTCCCTTTTTCTCAAGGGAACGAGGAAGCACTCCATGGAATGCTCCATGGATGAACAACCTACGAAAGTGTCCGGATAGATTACGTCTTCACGCTGTGTAACAATGAGATCTCAGAAAACATGATACATGGCTTTAAAAAATGATTCTAAAGGGCCTATTTAAGTCAAGCCCCAACGAGACCATCGCTTCCTTATCATTAAAATGCACAGAGAGGAGAGAAATTATGAGCCATCGTCACGCTCTTCTCTCTCCAAACAAGGTGATATCTATTCACTTGGTCAATTGTCTTCCCCATTTGCCATAAAAATCACTTGTTAACAATTCACCTGGTGTAAACAAGAATTCTTAGGGTGCTGTTACATTTCATTTAACAGCATTTAATGCCGAAATATTTTAGTTTCGAAAAAAATTGCTGAAATGCCAACGTTAATAAATAATACAAGTGAGGAACAAGCAGATAAAAATCTAGTGGAATATTAACTGAGTATTTAGTAAGAAACTACACGAAAAATTGAGAATTAATTTTTTAACAGTCTAGTAAATTTTAAATTGTCAATATCATCGGATTACGCTGAAAATACAAATGATTATGAAATCATTAGCCGACACGGCCTTGTCTCAGACTCACTGTAAAAGTTCATTACCACCAACCGCGTGGCTCTCGCACGCTCCACTGAACATTATACCTTCTCAGAAGGGGAAAGGGGATGAGGGATTGTAACGTCGATAGACATTTCGACTCTCCAGCCTCGGGTGATTGAGATTTGTTTTATATCATGTCTTTCTTTAAAACTTATTGTGTATTTTTTTTAATATTACCTGCGGTGAGGGTATCGCGTGCACCACGAACTTAAAACCCATCCTTCGTGTCCCATCATGAACGAGGTCGTCTAGTCTCGGCAATGTGATTGACCACTGGAATGAAAATCCTTCGAGTGACTCTCACTGGATAATAAACGTAAACAAGGCAACAAGTGGCACAATAAAAATCATCATTTGTTAGATTTCCGGTGAATTTTTATAAATAATTTGAAAATACTTCTTCCATGGAGCCGTTCAGTTGCTAATCCAAAGAATCCAAACAATTCCCCCATACGGTCAACTCTAGAACAAAATCAGCTTCCCACTGCTCCCAAAAATCCCATTTCACACGTAAAATCGTAGATACTATTTTTGAGGTGAGTGACCGGTCCGTTATTGTCCATTGACGGTATCAATTTCACTTCATCTCAATGTCTACGAAAAAAAACGCCTGATTCCGTTCCGATTGATTCGATTTCGTGTTTGTCCGTTGAGCCTCCTCTCATATCCCAAACATTGATAGTCATCGTGAACAGTCTATTTAAGAGTGATTGCAGCGATCCTCCGGAGGTTCTTCTTATTTTTTTGTTTTCAGCTTAAACATCCCGATCACGAACTTGGTAGTTTCATGTGGGCAAAAGTCTTGGTTAATTCATGGCGAAAATTCTAAACACATATTAGCACATTCTTGAGCTCCTGCTTTTAGCAAAAAAGAAGGAGGAAGAGGAATGATGGCGCAGTCGATGATTTTTCCACTTTTTTTTCTCGCCCCGCGTCCGGACAGTTAACGGTAGATTTCACGAGAATTTCACAGAACAGGAAAGAGATTTATTCGAACGATTGGAGACCACTGAATTATAATCAATGAGTGGACATTAACAATTATCGTAATCCCACATAATTTCATTTGGTTGAATGCAAGCGTGACGCCATCAGTACGTGGCGCGTGTGATGTGCTTCGTGAAAGAACGCGAGTCTCGTGTAGTAGGGACGAGGTGAAAAGAAGAAATGGAAGAAAGGGAAAAAGGACATACGCATATGCACACATATGCCTCATTCATGGAGCTTAACATTTCCCAGTACAATTCGATTCGCTGGAAATTGTCTGTGCGTGTCTCAAAGTCCACAACTCATGGAATGCCGATAGTCTCTGTCCCTATCTTTGTATTTTATTTCCAATTCTCGTGTCCTTTTTGGCGCCCATTCTTTTTTTTTTTCACCTGTTCAACTGTCGATTATTCCCACCCGGGGATGGCACAGACAAAGTGGTCAGTCAATTTATCATTTTATACTGTTAGGAATTTCTTAAACAATTGAGTTAAAAATGCTGGTGAATTTTTAGTGCTGTCACTGTGAATTTAAATCACTACTTGAAAATTCATGATTTTTTTTTTAATTAACCAGCTGATCTGAAAATTAATCTATTTATTCAGTCAATGACCTCATCCTCCCATTAGACATGAATTTACAACTGACTCGACGAGTGTAAATAATTATTATCATTTTACAATTCCAACTCTTACCTGTTAGACCAAGTAAAAAAACCAATAGCGGTCATAAAGATTCATATGTGTATTTTACGGCGGAATCTCAACGAGACACGAATTCTAACTCAGATTGTCTGATAAATAGAGATCCATTTGAATATATTCCGAGAAGATAGACTTTTCCATGTCATTGGAGAATGAATTAGAATATTCAGTAGTCCAGTCATGCATGGGAAATCTTTGCAGTTGTTGGATTATTCTTGGAATAAGTGTTAAAAGTAGGAGGGAAAAATCCTGTCTAAGTTCAATTAATTATTCAGGGGAAAATGTTTTTGACGTTTTTCAAAGGATGAATCTGGCAATCAAGGGGATGGAGATCCTGAACAATTGGGAGTATGAATAATGCCAGTGACACTTTAATTTCCCCAGAAATTTTGCTTGACAAAACAGAAAAAAAAGACAAAAATAAATGAAAGAGGGGAATCTCTGTCGTACTCAAAGCCCATTATTCGAGGGCTTTTGCACACGAGGGTGTTAACGAGAATGGGGATAACGCCAGGACCATATGACGCTCTTTGACTTTAATTCTCCGTCACTTTTTTTCCCTCCACCAACTCCCCGGGGCTGAGTCACTGACAATTACAAGTGATAAACGATTATGCCAGACTTTACGTTTGATTCAGTGAGCTCTCGCACTCGGATTAATGTTGAATTATTTCGGAATTTCATTGTTTTTATTTGTTTTGGAATGGTCGAGATGAAATTATCGCATCGCTAAATATTTTATCAATTTCTTTGCAAAGGAAAATTTAAAAAATTGCCTACACTTTAGATCACAATTTTTTCATTCCGCCTGAATACGTTAATCCAATTCTTTAATTTCTCTACAAATAGCCCATTGAACTAAGAAATCAAGCGACCTGAGAATGTTTTTGTGTTCCGCAGGGGCAACAATACCTCCAAAGAAAGAGAATGTTTGAATTTTCTCAAATAATGACGCAATTATTTCTGTTTACAGCGCCAGTATACGACGAGGATGCCACACAAGTTGCCGAGTACCAAGGCTGTAAGTTCACCTAGGCCTTAAAAAAAAAAAGTAAAAAAACCACGAGAGAGAGAGAAGGAGAGAGAGAGAGAGAGAGAGAGAGAGAGAGAGAGAGAGAGAGAGAGAGAAACTAAAATGATAGACCGTATAAAATCGAAAAGATCCCCATAACTCTTCTTCATGTCATTGACCGTCAATAGAATTGTTGGTTGTGCCATTAAAATTCCACCATTGCAACAATAATAGTAAAATAATTATGAAAAATATTCTCACCAATTGCTTTTTGCGAGACAATACCGAGAATGGTATAATAAAATATGATATTATTCCCGACAGCTGCCACTGGATGTTACTATAACTTTCAACACTACGAGGAAGGCGACAGAATACTGACGAATGAGCCATGTTTAAACTGCACGTGTCACAATCGAATGCTTATGTGTTACCTCCGTGTATGCCCATTCACAAAGGCCATAGGTCAGGATTGTAAAGTTGAGAAACGTCCGGAC
The DNA here is from genome assembly GCA_030522845.1 of Psyttalia concolor. Taxonomy (NCBI): domain Eukaryota; kingdom Metazoa; phylum Arthropoda; class Insecta; order Hymenoptera; family Braconidae; genus Psyttalia; species Psyttalia concolor. Next base: position 77,894 of record JAPYZM010000042.1, on the reverse strand, counting down.
CAGTGTTGTCCAGTGATAACGTGTCCCGAAGTGCCTGTACAATTGCTAACATCAACCACTAGTGCACCATCGACAGACTCAACTGAAATTGGATTTCACGATAACTATGGATGCAGTATTGATGATAAATTCTATGCCGATGGTGCACAACTACCAACGGACTCGAATAATCCTTGTGAGCTGTGCTACTGCATCAGAAATAGAACGACTTGTCTCCTGCAGGAGTGCACACTCAAAGTGGCCGGCTGCGAACCAGTTTATCATCCCGGAATTTGTTGTCCAGTCAAATACAATTGCGGTGAGTTAGTTGAAATCAGTGGACCTCTTGATTATTTTATTCAGGGGCAAGAGCTATTGACATTATTCAACAATTGAATATCATTTTTTACTCACCATTTAGAAATTCTCTAACGCACGCGTTAAAAAAATAATAATACGCAAATAGTTGACACTGGCATTGGACTACCATCCAATGTCCCTCGTAGATTGCTCGGGGAGGAAAATAATCGATACCGAAGACTTGAACAACTCTGAATTTGCCCTCAGAATACGACGAAGAACCTGGTACCACTCCGAGCCCAACTCCTGGCCTGATAATGACGACCACAATGGCCCCCGGTCTCAGCGCACCTCAGTGCTTCCACGAGGGTAAAGTTTACGACGACGGTGATCTTATTTACTCAACAAAGCCCTGTGAGCACTGTTACTGCTTCCGCGGTGACATTGCCTGTGCGGTACAACACTGTGGAACTCCAATGAAAACCCACGGAAAGAATTGCACAGCTCTGCCACCACCAGAAGGCGAGTGCTGCCCGACCACGTACGAATGCGGTAAGAGAATCAATTTTATTTGGTACCAATTTTCCCTGGAAATAGCAATTTCCCTGAATCACGTATTGGGTGGACTTCTATTGTTCCATCTTTGGATCATTGCGATAGATCCCAGACACTGGTGAACATCTATCACAACGCTTCCCCACTCATATTGGCGTTAATTTTATTTTTCATATTGTCTTCTTTTCTCCTGCTAAGTCGGGCTCATGGAAAATATCTGTTACTGCGGTTACACTCGATCTTTCCTTGCAATGAAATTTCACGGTCAATTTCCTGTTGTAGAAGGTGATAGCGGCTTGCCAGAAGATGAGGAGCAGCATGTGGTGACTCCAGACGAAAATGAAATCCTAGCAACAAGAGCGCCTCAACCGGTGGGTGGAGAGCAAGAAGAGCAGAAACCGGAGGAGATCTTCCCAGGTGCTGACAACGCAATTCCTCCACAAGTTGAGGTGACTGAGCAGCCACCTACGCCGAGCGTGCCATCAACGGAGAGCAATGAAGTACCAGAGAAGCCATTAGCACCGAAAGAGACAACAGAGCCATCGGCTGTGACGAAAGGGGAAACCCCGGCGAGTGAAGACGAGCAAAAGACTGAGGCTCCAGTGATCGAGAACAAGATTTCAGAGGAGCAGACCACTGAGGAAGTTCAGAAGCCAGAGGAGCCTGAGGAAGTTCAGAAACCGGAGGAGCCTGAGGAGGAAATCACTCAACGTCCTACTCCGTCGAGTGCCAAGCCAATGATTCCGGCAAGAAAAGAAGACCAAATTCCAACAGAAGAGGAACTCGGAATGAGACCTGAGGAAGGCACTGCAGCACCTGCGGAGCCGGAGACTACGCCGCCTGTATTGGAGCAAGTAACAGAAGAACCTGAAATTCACACGTCGACAGAAACACCTGCCCCGAGCCAACCGACTGAGCAATCTGAAATTACTCCCGAACTTAAACCAACAGAGACACCGAGCGGGGAAGAGAACGAGGTACCTGAAGGCAAAGAGCCAAGACCTACAGAGAGTAGTGTAACCGTTGGTGAGCCGGCGGTCACTACTGAAGAAACTAAAGAGAGCGAGGAGAAAAAACCGGAAGAAGGTACTGCAACAGATGCAGCTGTAACTGAAGGAGTCATTACGAAGACATCCGCGGGTGAAGAAATTTCAACGGAAGGTCCCAAAGAAGCGTTAAAGCCAATTGAAGAAAAACCGAGTGAAGAGCCTAAACCTGTCGAAGGAGAAACACCAGTACCTAGTGAACAAGTAACTGAGAGGCCGGAGGATGAGACCCCAGAGATACCGACTGAAGGGCCTATTGGTATATCCGTACCTCCGAAACTTCCGGAGAGAAAGGTCGAGGACGAAGAGCCCGTAACTGAAGCTCACGTGACTCAAGGATACGATAAGACAGAGGCAGAGAGTCAGGCGCCCGATAGTTTGGTGACGGAAGCCCCAGAAGTTAGTGAACCAATGGTGCCTGTGGAAGAGCATAAGCCTGAGGAAGCGCTACAACCAGAGACAGAGAAACCAGAGGAAGAGCATAAGCCCACAGAGCCTGAATCTTCTGAAGCCACATCAACTGAATCCAGTGGAGCTACTGAAGAGGCTACTGCCAGTGAGGATATCCTCAAAATTCCTTCATCCACTGAAGCAGCTGAGACTGAACAGCCTTCAGTGTCGGGAGAGCCTTCAACTGACTCCAGTCAGTCCACAGAGTCTTCTGCTGAGGAGATGCCAACGAAGGGATTGGAAGTGAGTGGTGAAACAAGTTCGGAAGAGACTAGTTCTGAAATACCAAGTGGCACTCAACCAACAAGCTCCGAAGAAACGTCGGCAGAAGAAGTTGAAGAGCATCCCACTTCTCCAAGCCCAGCTGGAGAGTCTTCGTCAGTTCAACCGACGGAAGTCTCAGTGGAAATCAGTACAGAGGGTGCAACCGCAGCTCCAGGTCTTGAGGACCAACAAACCGAGAAGCCCGAAGGAGTGAGCGTGTCTGAAGAACAAGCCAAGACTACGGAAGAGGCTCCCGTCAGTCAACCACAACCGGGTGCGTCTGGAGAAGCTACTGAGACACCACATGCAGAAGAGGCCATCACTCAGACTCTTGGGACATCAACCGAAATTTCTGAAGCAATCACGACATCCGCGACACCTGGTGAAGACGGCAAACCCGTCGAAATCCCTAGTATTCCGGAAGTTTCATCATCTGAAACACCAATTGAAGAGAAACCGGAGCAAGGTGAAGAACAGGGAACGGAACAGCCCCAAATTCCCGAGGAGCCATCAACTGAACAGAAGACGGACATCCCCGAAATTAAACCTCAAGAAGAAATTACTCAAACGCAATCATCAATCTCTTCAGAAGAACCAACACAACCATCAGTTTCCGAGGAGCCAATCGTACCCGAAGTGGCTGAACCCACGCAAGCTCCAGTTGCTGAAGAGAAGCCTACAGTTTCTGATGAAAAACTAACAGAAGCTCCCATTAGCGAAGAACTACCAACGGAAGGGCCGATTGTTGCGGAGAAACCTACGGGAGGTCCAACTGTTGTGGAGGAGCCAACGGAAGGCCCGATTGCTGAAGAAAAACCAATGGAAGGTTTTCCCACTGTAGAAGAGAAACCAACGGAAGGTCCGATTGTAGAAGAAAAACTCACAGAAGGTCCAATTGCGGAAGAGACACCAACGGAAACTCCAATCACTGAAGAGAAACCCACAGAACGGCCAATTGCGGAAGAGAAGCCGACAGAAGGCCCAATCGTTAAAGAGGCATCGACGGAAGGCCCAGTTGCCGAAGAGAAACCCACAGAAGGCTCAATTGCAGAAGAGAAATCGACGGAAGGCCCAATTGCAGAGGGAACACCGACGGAAGGCTCAATTGCAGAGGGAACGCCGACGGAAGGCCCAATTGCCGAAGAGAAGCCGACGGAAGGTCCAATTGCCGAAGAGAAGCCGACGGAAGGCTCAGTTGTAGAAGAGAAGTCAACGGAAGGCCCAATTGCTGAAGAGAAACCGGCGGAAGGTCCCATTACTGAGGAGAAGCCTACAGAAGAGCCAATTACTGAGGAGAAGCCCACGGAAACTTCAATTCCTGAAGAGGAACCAACTAAAGGCCCGATTGCAGAGGGAAAAGCCACGGAAGGTCCAGTATTTGAGGAGAAAACCACCGAAGCTCCGATTGTTGAAGAAAAACCAACGGAAGGTCCAATCGCAGAAGAGAAACCAACGGAAGGTCCCCTCGCCGAAGAGAAGCCAACGGAAGGTAAAGTCGCCGCAGAGGAACCCACAGAAGGCCCCATTGCCGAAGCGAAGCCAACGGAGGGGCCAATTGCAGAAGAAAAACCGACAGAGGAACCCGTCGTTGAAGAAAAACAAACGGAAAGCCCTGATACTGAGAAGAAACCTACCGAAAGCGCCATTACTGAGGAGAAGTCTACAGAAGCTACAATTTTCGAAGGGGAATCAACCAAAGCTCCTGAAGAATCAATAACTCAGAAGATTGCAGAGATTACAACCAGTGAGGCTCCAGTTAGTGAGGAGAAGGTGACAGAAAAAACCATCCCTGAAGAAGCATCAGTTTCCACTGAACAGCCTACTGAAGTTGTCACAGAAGGACAGAAACCAAGTGGAGAGCCGAGTGCTACAGAAATAGCTGTTGTAGAAGAGAAACCAACAGAACCCTCGGCGCCTGAGGAGAAGCCCACAGAATCGAACGAAATTCCTACTGGTACCCCTGAACAAATACCCGAGGAGCCGGCTCAGCCCGCCACGCCCGAGGCCGCCGTTCCCGAAGTGACGGAGGGAAGTCCGACGATACAGCCCATTGAACAAGAAACATCGGCACCCGAACATACGCCCGAAGAACCCGAGGCAACTCCATCAGTACCCGCTGCTGAACAACCAATTACTCATGTCCCTGAAGATGAAACCTCTCGTGTACCTGAAGAAAAAACAGAAGCTCCCACTGAACGACCAATTACAGCAGTTCCAGAAATCACAACGGAGCCACTGCCAGCTAGCGAAGAACCCAGCGAATCACCAGAGGAGAAACCTGAAATTTCAACCGATAGAACAACTCAAACCCCTTCAGGTGAACCATCATCCGTAATCTCTGAAGAGCTTACAAAAGAGCCAATCGCTCCAGAGAGCGAGACTGAGTCTTCAGCTGCTAAGAAACCTGCAGAAAACGTTACAGAAAAATCCGATGAGTACACAACAGAGGGACCTGAAGAGGAGAGTTCTGAAAAGCCAGATGAAGAGATGACACAAGGACCGCAAGAGATAATTACAGGAAAATTCGAAGAAAAGCCAACAGAAGGAACTTCGGCAGAGCCTTCGTCTACAGCTCCAGCTGATGGAGACCAATTAGTTACAGAGGCTCCCGCACAGGAGCAAACGCCTGAAAAACCTGCGGAGACGCCAGTCGTACCTGAAATCCCAGCTTCCGAGGCACCTACTCATGAAACAGCTCTTCCAGGCTTCGAAGAATATACACCTCCCGGAATTCCAGGAGAAGGAAATTGCTTGGTTGAAGGTCAGAGCTACACCAATAACTCAGATGTTGCCCCCACTAATCCCTGCCAATTGAGGTGCCGCTGTATCAGCAGCATAGTTCACTGTGAACTTGTTCAATGCTCACCGCCACCACCACACATGACCGACTGTATGCCAATCCACAGCACTGAATCCTGTTGTCCAATATGGACTTGTGAGACATTGCCAACTGTTGGTCTTGAAGCTGAGAACCAAATGGGCAGAGAAACTACTCCCAGTATTGTCGATGCAAGCGTACAGCCTACGACTGAGGTCCCAGCGGCCCCGACCATCTCAGAATCACCGGTTGAGCAAGAGACAGTAGCACCGGCAACTGCTGAAAAGATCCCCGAGGAGCCATCGTCAGAAGAGCCGAGCAGTGAAACTCCTGAAATTCCTCTTACAAGTGAACCTGAAACAAAAAAACCTGAAGAACCCGCCTCCGAAGCAACCAGTCAAACACCTCCTGCCACAAACGTTATCTCCGAAGAAGAAATTTCATCTCCCACTTCTGCAAGTTCAGAAGCACCTGTTGAGACTACCGCATCTGTAATCCCCGCCGAACAAGTCACCGAAGAGATTGGCACGAGAGTTCAAGAGCCGACACCAATGGAAGAGCAGCAGACAAGTGCGCCTGAAGTTCCGAAAGAAGAAACATCACCTGCTCCGGAAGAGCCTACGAGTCCAGAACAGCCTACATTAACACCTGAAGAACAACCATCGTCTCTAGTTCCAGAAGAACCATCTAAGATAACTGAGCCCCACCCGACCGAACAAGCAATGTTCGTTACTCAAGGAGTTGATGAATCAAGCTTCACAGAACTTGTGATTCCGGAAGAACCCAGTACCGGGCCATCAACTGAAATCGCGCCCTCAACGGGAGTCCCTGAAGAGATCAAACCCGACACAGAGAAACCACTAGAAGGAACTGTTGCTCCGGCCGAAGGTAAACCACAAGAGGAGACATCAGCTACAGAGCAACCGATCATCAGGACCCAAACCGAGGCAGCATCCCCTGAAACTCCCCTTCAAACAGAAAGTGAAGGCAAAACTTCGGCACCAATGACAACAGCAGCAGCAACTTCTGCTCCTGAAGTTGAGGGAGAGACATCAAAACCCGCGGAGCAAACTCCCAGTATAGATGACCTTACGTCAACTCCTGGAGAGATTTCCGAAGGAACTCAGAGGCCTACTGAAGCACCTGTAACCCCGGCTGAATCATCGACGAGTGCTCCAACCGTTGAAGAGGAAACCAGTGCACCAAAAATTACTGAAGATGCAGTGACGCCAGCTGAAGAGACTCCTGTTGTAACGACGAAAGAGGCCATCACTGAACAACCGACATTACCGGAACAAGAAACCGCGAAACCTGCAGAGGAACTCCCAGAACAGACAGTCGTCCCCACTGAACCATCATCCTCGGCTGCTCCTGAAGAGGCGATAACTCATGAGAAACCAGAAGAGCCATCAGCGTCCACCGCCGGTCCGGTTGAAGAAATAACGAGCAAGCCTGCCGTTACCGAATCCAATGAGATCCCTGCAGATCAAGAGTCGACTTCTACACCCGTTGTTGAATCAGTACCAGTAACCGAGGCTGAAGAGAAAAAACCTGAAAAGATACCGAGTGAAGAAGGTGAGGAAAAACCTACAGAGGCTCCAAGTAAAGAGAAGAAACCTGAAGAAGAAATGAAGCCCGAAGGAATTCCAACTGAAACAACAACGAAGCCAGAGGAAATTCCAAGTGAAGAGAAACAACCTGAAGAGACAGGTACTGAGGGAAAGAAACCTGAAGAGTCCCCGACTGAGCAAACATCTGTAGAACAAACTGAAGAACCTCTCAAGACATCCGAGACTCCAGCACCGGTGACTTCTGAGACTGGAAGTCCTTCAGAAGTTACGCCAGTTCCGGAGGCTCCGTTAGAATCAACGCAAGGAGAACAAGCCACAGAATCTGAAGTACTCCAAACTACGCAGCCAGAAACAACCGCTGAAGCACAAACGGAGCCATCATCTATTACTGAAGCCAAACCTGAAGAGACGCCTGTATCAACCGAGGAACCCATTGCCAAAACTCCCGCACCTGATCAGCAAACAACTGAATCGGCTGTCCCAGAATCTCCAGTGACAGAGGTTTCGCTTCCTGGAGAAACTTCAGGTGCACCAACTGAAGAGCAGACTCCACGTCCAGCCGATGAACTGTCAAGTGTAACTGAAAAAGAGGCAAAACCATTAGAAGAATCTACTACTGAAACCATTTCCGAAGCACCGGCTGGTGATGCAACGAAGGGCGCAACTGAAGTTCCAATTGAAGAGAAGCCAACGGAGGGTTCTGTATCAGAAGAGAAATTGACTAACGCTCCAGTTGAAGAACAGAAACCGACGGAAGAACCAATTGCCGAAGAAAAGCCTACTGAAGGACCAATTTCAGGTGAAAAATCAACTGACAAACCGACATCGGAAGAACAACCAACTGAAGGTTCAATTTCGGAAGAGAAACGAACTGAAGGCCCAATCGCGGAAGAAAAACCGACTGAAGGGCCAATATCGGAACAGAAACCAACTGAAGGCCCAATTTCGGAGGAACAACCAACCGAAGGCCCAATTTCAGACGAAAAAGTAACTGAAGCTCCAGTCGAAGTGGAAAAAGCCTCAGAAACTCCGATAGAGGAGAAACCCACTGAAGGGCCAATTTCGGAAGAAAAACCAACTGAAGGTGTAATTACCGCAGAAAAACCAACCGAAGGCCCCATTACAGAAGAAAAACTAACAGAATCTCCAGCAGATGAAGGAAAACCAACTGAAGTTCCTATCGAAGGAGAAAAACAAACTGAAATGCCTATTGAAGATGACAGTTCAACTGCGGCACCAGAAGCTGAGGAGAAAAGAACTGAAGCCCCTGCGGAAGAAGGTAAGGCAACAGAGGGGCCAGTAGTAGAAGAGACATCCTCCGAAATCCCAATTGAGGAGCAGAAACCAACCGAAGGGTCGATCCCAGAAGTAAAGCCCACAGAGTCGCCAGTTGAGGAGCCAGTGACGACGCAAACTCGTGGTGGTGATAGTTCAGAGCCATCCAAAGAAACCTCTCCATCGCTTGAGGAAGGCACCTCACCCCAGCCGGCGGAAGAGAGCGCTTCAACAAGCACAGAAATTCCATCGTCATCAAGTGCTCCGGAAATTCCTGAGGAATCTTCCACCCAAACTGAAGAACAGCCCTCCTCTCCTGCAGCAGAAGAGAAACCGACGACAGAAGTTACTGAGCACGCCGAGAAGCCTCTTCAGACCTCAGCTCCAGAAATTCCCAAGCCGGAAACAATCCCACAACCTTCTGAGACTTCCCCCAGTGCTGAAGAAACCCCAGCAACCAGAGCGCCGTCATCTCAGGAGACCCAAGCTCCTGAAGTTGAACAGAAGCCAATTGAGCCTGAAGAAGGAGTAACTCCTGCTCCACCAGAGCCCATTGATGAAGACCAACAACAAGTCCAGGTGCCAGTATTCCCAGACGAATCGGAAGAGCCAGACCTCCAACAGACAGTCAGTCCAATTGAGCACGAGCCTAAAGAGACAACTTTACCTCCAACTTATTTGCCATCAAGCACATCCCGCCCACCACACGAGACTGACGAGTATCCAGACCAGACAACAGGCGAGGAGAGTCCAAACTTCCCAGTTAATGGTGGCAGTTATCTCGATCACGACGAAGACTACGGTGAGGATGATCAGGTTTATGGACCTGGCACCTGCAGATACGGCGGAAAGGTCTACGTGTCAGCTCAACAAATACCCAGAGACGACCCTTGCGACTTCTGCTTCTGTTTCCGAAGTGACATCATCTGTCTACAGCAGAGCTGTCCGCCACCCATACCCGGATGCCATGAGGAGCCAATCAATGGCTTCTGTTGTCCACGTTATGAGTGTCATGTAGCGATGGCAACCTCACTCAATATCACGACGACTACTACAACCACAACTACAACTTTACCACCGCACTTCCTATCCCATGCTTATAAAGGAGCAAAACGAAATGGATGTCAAGTTAGAGGACGGGCGTATAAAGTCGGAGAGACCATTAGATCAGCCTCTAATTCATGTTTAGACTGCAAGTAAGTTGATCATTAGTTCCAGAACTTGATCAGATAAACTTGTCCTGTAAAATCGAGATATTTTCACTAATTACTGACTCTAAATTATTTCCAGATGCGGAAGAGACGGTAACATGGAATGTAATCCTCTAAAAAAAAAAAAAAAAAAAAAAAAAAAAAAAAAAAAAAAAAAAAAAAAAAAAAAAAAAAAAAAAAAAAAAAAAAAAAAAAAAAAAAAAACATAAAAAAATCGAAAAATAACTTCATAGAGACGAAAAAAAAAATAAGAATGAATGATACGTGAATGGCGTGTGCGTGTGTGCGTCTGTATAAAAGTGAATCTGAACGAATGAGTAAAATTTACAAATTACTGACGTAATTCGCGATGAGACGCAAAACACAGACAATTCAAACCGTGTGCAATGGTTTTTTTTTTAATTTTTTTTTTGTTTCCAGTACCGCAGTGAGTGATTCAAAGCGCAAACGTTTAACATTTATATATAAATATTATATTAGGAGGTAGATGAAGGAGGATGGTGAACGATGAATGATGAATAAGCGCGTTTTCTGGTGCCAAAATGCTGCATTAAATAACGATGAGGGAGGCGAATTTATTTAAATAGAAGAACCTAGGAAGACTTGTGAACTGTGCCTTCGTCAGTGCCCCTAGGATGTTCAAAACATCACAGGGAATAACATAAAACCCAATGCTCAGATTCATCGACATCCCATGGATGCTGTGAGAATCGATAATAATGGGTGATTTAATCAATGAAAAATACTAACGACTGATTTTTAAATCAATGGCATATCAAGCATTTCTGCCAGCGCTCTCATCGATTTTGTCACGATTAAAAGAAATAATTTAATGATGAAGAGGATTTGACGGAGGATTGGAGATTTAGAGTTGTTTAGATAGCCCCCCTGGGCCACGATCTGTGTCAGTGACGTGGATCTTCAAGAGTTCACACTTCTTTTAATTGCCATTTTTAGTGCACCTTGAGAGTCTTTCCTAGTTATTAATTAATGTTTTTTTTTAATTCATTTTTTTCCCTCACAAACACTTTGAAAGGCTCTTGAAGCATTGCACTAGGTGTCTGGCACAAATCGTGGCCCCGATTCGGCTCAATTATCATTGATGATGATGATTACCATTTTTATGGTGATTTCTTTTAAGTGAGAAAACAAATTTTCTAGCTTCGAAATATAATTTCCTCAGCGTTTATTGTCATTATCAGTGATAATTGTGCTTTAAAAGTTTTATACGGAAATAAAGATTTGTGTCACGATTCAAGTGATTAAAAATATAACCACTCAAATGTGTGAGAAGAAATGAAACAAATGTGAAAGAACGCGCAACTCAAAAAAAAAGCTCAAACTTTCGGCTCGCACGGAGGACCGTTTTATAATTTTGTTTTTTTTTCTGGGGAATTCAAAGTAAATGAAAATAAAATGTGAACAAAAAAATTGATAAGAATAAATAATCGCTTCTCCGGCGAGCTGGCGTCATTAAATATAAATATATAGAAATATAAATATTATTATACATTTATACGATTCTTTATACCATTGTAATCTCAACCGATAATTAAGCGATAAACGAAGGAAGGGAAGAAAAACCTATACCTTTATGAGATTAGAAAAAAAAAATACAATGCGTCAAATGAGAAAGTCGATAGCTTTTTCAATTTTTTAAATATTTTTTTTAATATTTCAATTAATTATTTTAAGTGATATTCTTCCCCTTGAATCCACCTGTGATTCACATCTGTCAAAAAAAAAAAAATTGAAAATAAAAAAAAATACATGATACAAATTGTCTTCATCGTTTCCACTTTATTTGCCGTTTCTCTCGTAATTAATTAATAATTAAAAAAAAAAAATGTCACAATTATTAAGCGGATTTGAGTTTCTTCGTTTTCCTCTCTTCCTTCCGCTTCTCCTTCTCCCCCTCCTCGTGGATCCTCCGCTTTTTCCTCAGCAACCAAATCTCCTTGGCCCTGTCCTCCCGCCCCTTCATCATACTCTTATACAACTTCCTGTGCTTTTTCTTAACCATTTTCTCACGAAGCCGAAACTCCTGCTTCTCCTGTTTCGCCTTGGCCCACGGATCCTCCTTGAGAACTTCCCCAGGTTTGACTTTCATAGCCCTCGTCTTCGACAATCTCTCCTGCTCTCGATCGCTTTTAATGTTCTTCACCTTGGCCTTAGTATCTTCATCATCTTTAACATTTCTCTTCTTCTGCTGCTGAACCTTTGGATTCTCCTCGTCTTTCTCTTCATTCTCTTCATCCTCTTCATCCTCGTCATCTTCAGTCTCCTCGTCCTCATCAGTTGCTTCAATAATCTCCTCATCCTCTCCACTCTCCTCGCCATTCTCCTCCTGGTCCTCCTCATCATCTTCTGACACCTCATCACCGTCAGCATTCAACTTGAACGAGGGATCCATGAGTGCCCGTTCCTCTGGAGGCATGTACACTTGATCCAGCTGAGCGTTATGGAACGGTGACAAATGTGGTGGCAATACGGCCCCCATCAGGTAATTCTTGACTGGCAGCAGTTCCCTGGCATTGACAGAATCAAAAACCCACTGGGGCTGAACGTAATACCTCGAGATGTACTGTTTCGCCATACTAGGTCTGTCGACGATGTGATGAGTGATGGACTCGTCGTTCTCGTCAAATGTCGCGCCTACGAAGGACAATTTGTCCCAGGAGACCTCCCCTCCGAAACACCTGATTACGAAGACCAAGGGCTCACGTGGTACCTCTCGATTCAAGAAGAACTTCTTACCTTTGAAGAGAGTCTTCAGCTTTTTTGTCTTTTCCGCCTCGACACGAGCCTCCTCCAGCTTTGTCTCGTCGGTTTCGGTGGAGAAGTTATCCAGATCAACGTCCTCGTCCTCGGCAGCTTGGGTTGTTGGGTCTACGCAGATCAGAGGAATATTGAGAGCCCCTATACGCTCGGACACGTAGGCTTCCTCGTCCACAAGTGACTTGTCGTCATTTCCTGAAAACAAGACGAGAAAAACTGTGAAATATCTGGACTCAACTGCGCACAGTTTCTCTTATATTTCATGAGAGTCCTGCAAATTTGAGTATAAAGGCGGAAAAAGAATCTGGGTAACAAAAGATTAAAAATGCCCTCACCATAAGAATTAAACTTGGGTGGATAATGGAGATTCAACTGATGATAGAGCCGGAAGTTGACAAATCCCAACATTGTAATATAGAACTCAACAAACGTCGACATGACTCTGAAATCAACTTCAGCCTTCGACTGAGGTTCGAATGAGAAATGATGGGGTGTGATCCAGGTGATGGTCTGTCCCTTGATCTCTGCTTGATAGTAGTAGCCCTTGATGGACACAAAAACCTTCCTCAGGTATTTTCCAACAATGCAGGCGTGCATGAACTCAATGGTGAGCCTTCTGCAGAGGGCAGATTGATCCCTGGGGACGTGTGCCATGGATGGAAATGTGCTGAAGAGATAAGCAAGTGTTAGGCAATCGTCCAAATCTCTCAGGGCGTCAATGAACGTCGGATATCGCTCCTTGACGATGTGATCAAGCTTCAGGGTTGGGTGATTATTTAGATATCTCCTCATTGCTGAGAAGTCCTTCATTGCCTTTGCCCTGCCGACCTTTCGATTGAATATTTTGTAGTCTCGCAGTTTCCATACTATCGGCTCGTGCAGCAGAAACTGAATGTCTTTGACGTGGTACAGGGTCTTTATGCCGCTCTTTCCTTTCTGAGCGCGTTTGCGATTTCTCGGCTCCCTCGGATATATTCCCTTTAGTATACATAATTTTCGAAATTCGCTGAGGGAGAGTTGGAGCTTTTTCAAGGCTGCCTTTCGGGTCATAAACTGGGCTCCCTCTCCTGTTTTATACTGAAAGAGGACATTTTTTTTATTGATCCTATTAGTTGTAAATAAAATTGTTGACTAGTTAAGTTGTCACATATGTGTCTTTAAGCAGTTATTGTTCCATCGAACTCGAATGGAAAATTCATGTGGCTAAATGAACATAACCAAAAAAATATACAACTAATGAAAAACGTCGAACTTACCTTCTTTTTCCCGATGGCCACCATCTTAGTGTTTCTATAGTATCAATTATTCACAAATTACGTTCGAAAGTAAACACACATGAATATTTTAATTATTCAACAACAAATTCATTGATAAAACATGTGAAATAAACATCAACACGTGCCGAACACCAAATCTATGGAGGAGAACAGGTCTATTACACAATGACATCCGTTGATACCTCGGCTGTCGGTAAAGCAGAGAATAATCGCACTTTATTTACAGTCGACATCGATCATGATTTCCTGTGAGAAAAATAATCATCGAATGATTTGTTATTCTTCGTTGTCCAGAAATGCTTGACAATTGCCCTTCCAGCATCAGGAACAGGAACCCTGGACCTCGCTGCCGCTCTAGTAACTCCAGGAGTGTAGGAAATGAACTCTTCGCCGTTTGGGAGGCTTCTGAGGAGAACTAAAATTCCCTCAGAAATCCAATGGACTCAATCTTGACCGGCTATCCCCTGTAATTCTCGAGAAATCCGACAAAATGGCTCTAGCCCACCATACTTCCTTCGCAAAAGCTTATGATGTGCCCTATCGATTTCAATCCACCTACCTACATCCAGGGATCCGATAGTCATCAGAATCCTAGATCTCCTTGGTGATATCGTGACACACATAATTGCAGAAGGTCGTCAATACATCAGCCACTACTACTCCACCAATTTAAATTTGCGTGGAAGTAAAGTGGTGAACGATATCCTGCCGCTATACCCTGGTGTGCCCAGTTAGTGGCTAGGAGAACGTTCCAGGAATTCCGATCGAAACCATTCTAGCTTTTCACTTGCATGGGGAGCTTGCGAGAGCATTAGCTGGCCGACTCTCGGGTCTGGTGGTTCTTCCTGACTCGATCGTAGTCACTCATTTAACTAATACCTGTTGATAAATCATAAATCATCATGAAGACCTGCGGCATGAGTATCATCAAATACATTCTCTTTATTTTCAACCTGATTTTTGCGGTGAGAACAAGAGAATTATTTTTCTAAACTAACTTGTGAGGTGACGGTATTGCATTTCGACTTGTGTCTTTTCAAGATCTCTGGAGTTGCGATTATAGCAGCTGGTGGCATAGTCCTCGCAGATGTTGGGGAGTTCAGTCATTTCATGGATGGAAAGATCCTGGGTCCACCGGTGGTTCTGATTGTTGCGGGCGGTATTGTGTTCATCATCGCATTCCTGGGATGCTATGGCGCTATCAAGGAGAATTATGGTCTCCTCCTTGCTGTGAGTGATAGACTTGGTTTTTAAATTTTCATCTATAGATCTGACAATAATTTTACGCCACACGAATTATAATTTTAATAATTCCTAGTTTGCTGGGGCAATGCTCATTATCTTCATCATTGAAATGGCAGTGGGAATTGTTGCTGCGGTGTTTCAAAATAATTTCTCAGACGTTATGAAGAAGTCCCTGAGGTATTCAATGAAAAACTATTCTCAATCAGAAGCAGACAAAATTGCGTGGGACGATGTACAGGCGAAGGTCAGTAAAGTTGAGGAGAATATAAAAAAAAAAAACATTAACAGTCGAAGTAGGTTAAAAGCCCTATTTGATAAGGGATCTCGCGGCGCGTGAGTACACGGACTCCCAGCTCTGCTGATCGCGATGATATTTCTTGCAAATATCGTGTCATGCAGAATCGATTTTCCAGCTGTTTCGGTTGAGAACGTAGAAAAATTACTGGTCTATTTTCTTTGCAACTAAATTAACTAAAAATATTCTGTTTCTTTTAGCTGAAATGCTGTGGTATCGACTCAGAAGCCGATTGGATCGAAGCTGCCGTTCTGGAGGCTGGAGTTCTGCCCTATTCATGCTGTAAAGGCGCTGATGAGAGAACTCAATGTCTCGAATCGAGTGCAGACGTTTACAGAGAAGGCTGCTACTTGCAATTGAAGATGAAGGCAGAGAGCAATGCTCGTGTCCTGATTGGTGTTGGTATCGGAATCGCCTTTGTCCAGGTATTTATTTTCTCCCTTCAACATCGATCTCACATAAAATTACAGAACATTGTTCATGCACATGATAGTAAAATCAATTTCACGCTGTCCTTTCTTTTTTTACTCTAGGTCGCTGGTATCGTGCTCGCCTGTTGTCTCGCGATGGCGATAAGAAAAGAGGGGGAAAAATGAGAAGAGGAGTAATTCGTTTTTTTCAGTGGAAAAAAAACGAATTACTCAAATATTAAATGGAAAAAGATCAACATCAACAAGAAGGTGAACTGTATTGGTAACTATCACTAAAACATATATCTATATAAAATAATTATTTTAATATACTACGAATCTTTAAACAAACAGAACTTCCACTGTGCAACAATTAATAATTAACCATCAATATCAATATCAAATTAATCTAACGGCCCATGCAAGCTGACAATATGATTCAGAATGATATAAGTTTTGTAATTTTCAAGATTCAGACTAGACGTAACGCTTGCATGTGAATTTCTAATACTGACATCCAGTGCTTATTGCTATGTATAATTTTACGGAGTGTATGTAAAATAAATAATTGAATAATAAATTAATAATGCGTGCGAACAATCGTGAGGAGTTGTATCAATGGACGAGTTAGATCTAGTGGGGAGATTCCTCATCAGGAGTATCTGGAAGAGTCGTAGACATGGGGTGTTTGTTTTCCGGGCGTTCTATTGATGAAACTGATTCTAAAATAATTAATAATAGGAAGAATTGAAAGAATAGCGGCGAGTCAGATGAGTAAAAAGCTGACAAAATAATTAAACATGTCGGCGAGTAAAGATCAAAGATAAAAGAATGTAGATCGAAGGCAAGAGATGATCGTACGATGAAGTAAATGATTGACAGGGATAAAAAGACAATAGTTTTGTTACCTTCGGCTGTCGAAGCGATATTGGGGTGGCCGATGGAGATAGTCCTCATGTGGGCTCTTATAACCGAGAATAATGGGCCTCTCAATGGGACGTCTGACATAAACTGGCTCTGGACGCCCATTGGCACTTCCTCCAGGTGTCGTCACGGTAATAATCGGCGTTCCATTTTGCCCCAGAGGATTATGAATTGGCGATAGTCCGATTGACTCACTCATACTGTCGTTTCCTCCATTCCTCGCGCGTCTCAAGTAAGCCACGAGGAATATAGAATTGATCATTGAGCAAATCTAATTGAACAATCAAAATCTTACTGAGGCTAGGGCAATAAATAGGACCAAGATTTGTCATTAGTTGTGAGCCATTTATAATTTGCACGATTTTATCTTATCGTTCGCCTTTATCAGAGTCAATGTGCGGATTAATTGGTGGGGGGGGAAAAATATACTCGGAATGTCAGGTGTTTACCCACAGAGTTCGAATTGAAGGTTTAAAAAAATGGTTTGCTTAGTAATTTTATTTTTATCCATTTCACCTTCGACGGCATCTTACCTCGACTATAGCCAGACCGACGAGGACAATAAACATTATTGTCGCGGCATTATAGACAATGTCTCTCAGCGCCGGGTAACAACCGGATAGATGAAGCTTTGACACTTCTGAATTATCGCAGAAAGCTGGCGATTGACAACAGGAGCCGGGGATGTAGCTCAGAAATCCATCCCAATCCGTGAAATTGTTGACACCACAGCATGACAACTGTGAAAATTCACTCGTATTTCATTTTTTAATAGATAATTAATTATTCATTGATAACGATGGCAATTTTTTCAATTTTTATTATAATGTACAATATGTTACCTGACTTTGAAGATGATCTACAATTTTTTTATTCGACTCATAGTCGCCCATATCCTTCTTCAACCGGAAGTGCATTTTTTCATCAACCGCTGGTGATAAGACGTGTGCTGTTATTGTCAGTGCAATCATTGACACCAGCAAATACAGAATGAATAGCGTAAACTGGAAAGGTGAATCATAATTTAAGGAAAACAACTGTGAGACATGGGTCTTGTCTTCACACTGTAGAATTATTTTTCTAATAAGTTTGGACTACGCAAATTTTATTCATCGCCACCAAATAAAAGCGTCTAGTTAAGTTTTATCCAATAAATATTTCTCGCGCGTAAGCTCACGAGAAATTTAATTTCTATCTCTCAGAATTGCAACCGAAACGGGTTGAAAAAAATTCAAAAATTAGATTTTAGCGATTGGAATGATTTCGTTACTCAATGATTACAAAATTGTTTAAAGTTGAGAATATTTACAATGACGATTCCTCGAATCCATTCCATCCAAGCGGATATAATTCCAAAAATTGTCACAGCGACTGCCAAGGCCGATCCAACAATTAGAAAAAGCGCCGGTATTGACGAATAATCATATAAATATGTGGAATAAGTAGAAAATTTGGGTTTCATTAGCCACATAAAGCCGAGAATAAATACAGCGGTGCTCTAAAAATCACAAATGGAAAATTATTACACTACCACTCAAAAATTGACAAAATTATGTAATTAATTGTCGCTCACAGTTATCAACAACGATAGAACTATATGAAAACACTTGAGAAAATCTTTCGCTGTATTTTTCTTCATTATATCCCTGTGGTCTAAACTCTCTGTTTGGATTGATTCGGACGGACCCACGGACGAATTACAAATAACATATCATTCCAAGTCTTTCTTTCCCTAGTCCTATCTGTTTTGTACCATGTGATTTTATAAGACTCTATTGTTTCCTTTGCTTATCTCACTCTTTCAAGAAATCCCCTGAATATTATCAAACTGATCGTCAGTGATTCATTGACCATTCCAATTGATTTTGACGCTGGCGAGGCATAAGCACATCCCATTGCAATTGTTATCACTTTACACATTGATAATAGCTCAATATTTAAACAAATGCAGCCTTCAGCGATCTTCAATGTCCACCATCGATATTACACCGATGGAGAGTAAGCTATTGGCAGTCGAACTTGATTTAACAATGAATAAAAATGACAGCAGCTCATAAATAATTAAAAACATCATGACGTAATGTCTGTCTGTCTAATGATATAAAATCAGTCATAACAAGTTTAAAAAAATCGTCAGAAAATCTAATCATCAGGTTTGATGATTTTTAAAAATAATCAGAAAGAAAACCAGTTCCTAGGGATATAAAAATTATGTGGTTCCGTAGTGTAGCGGTTATCACGTCTGCTTTACACGCAGAAGGTCGCCAGTTCGATCCCGGCCGGAACCATCTTTTTGTCCTTTTTGCACATCAATTAAAACCCCCTAACTGAATAGTAAAATAATTCAGGCGAGGCTGCCGCACTAGCAAAATCAGTTGTGCTATATAATACAATTTGTCCAGAATCAATAGGCGAATGGGATACGATGAGTGGACTCTTGAATGTCCCAGCAGAATCTTTTTCACTCTTCCCATTCACTGGTCTCTCTTCCTCATGCCATCTGGTCCTCCACCTGCGCCGGACTTGACTACCGAGCGTTTAGCTCCGTTGATCGCTTCAAAACCAGCTACCATCACTAGCCGGTTCTCGATTCTTTAGCGGCGGTCATCGACATTGTCCTTCGTTACGATTCATTTGATGAAGAGCCCGTTGTGGGCCCGTTGGCAACAGAGCTCACCTCACAATCTCTCGCCAAGTGAAAAGAAAAATCCCTCTATGAAGGGAATTGCCGAGGTAAATCCGCGAGGAGACGGGTCAAGTACCCTTACAAGAGCGCCCTACGTACACTCGCATTGAAGCGGAATGACACGAAAGTACCCAGTTGTTTTTTATTTACGACACAAGAACTTCAGACCCACTGAGGTTTCCCTTAAGTATATAAAAAAATATATACGCACCGGCAGCAGAGAAATTTACCTCATTAGGCACAGAAAAAAAAAATATCTGCAAGAATTTTGTTATTTATTCAACACACATGCAGTGCTTGAGATCCCAGGGCAATCTATAAATATTCGTCAGTTGCAGAATCGGCTGGGTAACGTTTGAAAATTCTTCTCTTCGACCCAGTTTCGTATGTCACCGGAGTGATCCACTTTACTGGGTTTGCAGTCGGTTCACTATTTACTGGGGAAGCCGATGCATCTATCGCCCACCAGCCAATACCCCTCACCTTTTGTTTTCCACCGAACGAAAATAAATGTCACTGCGATTCGATATCAGTGACTGATGGTAGATAATTAATCCAGTACACGAAGCTGAGGCCCTCAGATAGGACACAGAAAAAAATTACTTTTAATTTTACATACCTATTGATAATTTTGACTCCTTAGATCCCCCATTTTTAGCCTAAAAGGGCTGCAGTCAAAAGTAAGACCGCCTGCGACCGCCGAAATAATGAAGGCAGAGAAAAGCGTCGGAGAAGGGCTGACGAATGGGGCGCGAGCAAAACCACAATAGTAGTACACCTAAAAGATATGAAATGAATAAATTAATAAAAAAAATATAAAAAATGAAATGTACATCTGGAGAAAATAGAAGACCCGTGTATGAGGTACCACCGAGAGGTGGACGATGGGATGATGTATAGCGACCCCACTGGTAGCCACTAGGTAGCATAAATTCGAATTCAAGATCGTATACCTGTCCTCCAGGTATATTGGAATGTCTAACTGAGGTCATTAATAAACCCCAAGCTATTTTTGCAAGGCTCTAGCCATAACCACCCCAGCTACTTCACCCTCTCATTGACCACATAAATAATAAGTTTAGTCTTGAGACCCCAGCCAGGATATGCAGTTTAAAGGATGGCTCGAGGATTGGTTTCACATGTTACGTTAAATCCAGCTGATATCTTACTCGCTATGCGGTAGTTCATATTGGCCTGCGTGTGCACTTGGGGTAAAATATGAAAAAATCGATTGGGGACCGCTTGCATCGCCCTCTTGTGCGCACGCCAACCAACGCTGTACCCCGGTGCATCCCAGGATGCGAAATAGGATGGGCAGGAGTGGGGCTAGGTGCGCTCTAGCCTGGGCAATGGGCAAGATGTGTATGTCTATCTGTATGTATATAGGGAGATGGAAAAAAGATGCAAGGAGGACGTGGGGAGAGATGAGAAGGATGAGGAGGAGGAGGAGGACAAGAAGAAGAGTTGAACAGAAAAAGGGTGACCTGGGGTTCAACTCAATTGGCGGCGCTACCGCACGGTAATTAAGTCGAGTGCTTATAGGTCCTCTCTGGCTTTGCAAGACTATTCAGGGTCACCCAGGTGAAAGGAACACGTCCGGTATTGAAATCAATTAACAAAAAAAAATTTTGTCTTCTAATTCTTTTTATACTCACTTAACACTTGATTACTTCATCAATTTCAGTGGGTTATGGATGAATGCATCTGTCGTCAGCGGTTTTCAGTGAGGAACAGACGGCCATGGGAGACCTGCAATGCGGAATTCAAGTAAATTCTCGATTTATCTTCAATGTTGAACACTGAGAGAAAATTCTTATTTGTCAAATCAAATATTATTACAAGAAGTTAAAGTGAATTTTACTGTGCGGCATTTGGCTGTAGGAAGTAAATATGTCAGGCAAAATGAGATTTTTTTCTCAGTGAAATAATGGAAAATTTGTGAATAATTAAATAGCCCAAGAATTTGACTGAAATTCATTAATTATTACTCAATTTAAAAGCTCAAGATAATTTATGAGGCACTAACGTTGAAAATTCACTTGCTGTGCACTCCGGTGTTAACGTGTCTCAAGAGTAACTCGATGTACTTCATCAGAGCACTTTCCCTGCCTTGGATTAATAATTAACGAGCCAGAAAACATTTCCGGCTAGTACTATCCCCGGGCAAATTACCAGGATCTCATGCGGTGAAGATCACTCGCGCTAATTAACGTCGATCCATGAAGACAGTATAGCGCTTCAATCTTATCCGCGACTTTTTGGTATTCCCTTAGGGCTTGAGGGAAGACATTTTGTATGTACACCTGTGTACGTGGGTGGCTGTCACGAGAGACCCAAGAAAATTCGCCACAGATTTCTCATTCTCTGTGACAGGGACGTGACCTCTGTGACTCAATGTTTTTCGTCTCTATTACGTAATGCAATTGTCACGAAAGCCCAGTTGTCTTGCATTAGTTTCCACGAGACTGAATATAATTCTATTAGGACAATTGTAGAGTTACAATCTACGACAGAAAAAGATGAAGCTTCGTAGAGAAATGGCGGGAGGGGGACTGTTACTCACTTCATATCCAATTAGGTGAATTAGGAGAGTTGGGACACTCGGAGATTACCATTAGTTCATGGCAATCGTGGAACTTTGAGAGCACTCGGTCATTAGGAGACATTAAAAGGCCCTTTTGGAATTTGTAATTACGACGACCGTTGACATAATCCAATTGACGATGAAAAATTGTGAGAATTTTCTTTGCCCGCTGATCAGAAAAATTGTGGGGCCCGCACAACCGCTTGCTACGCTACTGGGGCCGTGGAGCGTGGGGTGGGGGAGAGCCAGCGAACCAGCTTCGAGTCGAACGAGCCGGATCGGGGAAGAACCTCGTGCGTCTATCGCCTCCGTCTTAGCGTTTAGTTTGAGCTGGGCAAGCAGCCAGTGAGCACGCAAATATTTACTGTCCGTCGTCGGTTCAATTTTTATCCATGAAATTTATTCAACTGTGTTTTCATGGTCATAATAACAGTGCACTTCAGCCTCCATTAGAGTGTGAGTTTGTGATGATGTGAGGGGGCGGGAGTTGGTCACAATTTCGGGGTCAAATTGTTTTTTACAATTTTAATATTCCGTAAAGTGCACAAGATCATTCATGAAGGGTAACCTAAAACTTGGGGTGATTTTTTGTGAAGTCGGGGGATAAATTTCGATGACCCATTGAGACTTTTCGAGACTTGAAGTGAAGATCTGTGACGAGGGGGGAGACAAAGAGAGAGAGAGAGAGAGACTGGGGGGGGGGCAAACAAAAAGTGCGCGTGCTGGCAAGTCCAGGTGGTGGACCAGGTGGTGATTGTCTTTGGTGTCTCGTGCCGGTGAAAAATTTATTCCTGGGAACGTGAGCTCCCTTGGTATCTTGCGCTTGCATATCTTGGCGGCCTAATCCTCATGCTGGGAGTTCTGAAGCGGCGCTGGAAGCCTTCGAAAAGGTAAGAATCACTCCATAATTTAATGATTGTTATCCTGACTGCTAACAGTGTAGCCCGATGATGGTTTAAAAAATGCCTAACCATTCAGTTGATCGATGAAGTCATTCAGAAATTTTCTTGACGCAGCGTGTACTCGGAGTCACACTCTTGTTTAATAAACATCAGCTCACTAACAGTATCGATCCAAATACGTATATAGGGCCTTTGGTAAACAACCTGTGTCGCTTCTATTTACACTTGAGTCTCTTGTTTACATTCTCACATTTGCCATTGGAATACGTCGACACAAGGTGTATTGCTGGCATATTTATCACAATAATATAACCACTTTAAAAGTATCGATTGAGTGAGACAAGTGTTATAATAGAAATTTCACAGCTGATTTTTTTTTATTTTTTATGTGACGTTACTTCATCGCCCACGTACTTTCTGCGTAGAGTTGTTCAATTAAGAATCAATGTGACACTGTCGAGGTGATGTCTAAGTTTAGACACTCTTGTGCCCCTTCTAACCGGCTTTATGTCTATAGTATGGGAACACTGATTCTCACATTTGTTCCATTCATGTAAGTCCGCGTTACCAAATGGCATGCAAAATGGGGCTCATTTTTTTAAATTATGGAAACGGGGAGAAAAAATATATTTCCGAGACATTTGTTCTCACTTCTGTGGGGGGGGGGAAAATGAATAGTGCGACCAATTGAGATGACCAATTCTCCATCCATTTTACTCACACTTTATATTTATATTAAATAATTTTCCGCGCATGTCGATTGAAACTAATGCGAAGCGGTCAGTGGCGGGGTTCGGGGTACCCTTTTATGTCTTGCCGACGTATGCGTACTATGTCTCTCCACACAGTGTCATTGAGTCGCGCAGTCGCTCTGTAAATATTACGCTGTTGATCAAAGCGTACCTCACTTTTTCCTCCGCTCCACCGTAAAATATTTTTCTTTTCATCTCCTCAACTTTGTGCTCCATCATTAAAAAAATATTTTCATATATTTATTATTGCGATAACTCGGTAATAAGTGAGTGGGGGAGCCAGTGCGGTATTGGAGAGTCAACGCTCGACAACAATGCACTGGAATCGCGGAATTACCTGGCTATAAATCTTGTACACAAGTTTGTTTTTTTTTTTTTACATCCTATCGCAACAATAAAATAGTTTAACGGAGCAATTGTCGATGAGAGATGATAAAAAAATATTGAAACAGAGGAGGGTAAAAAGAAGAAGGGATTTTAACGAGCACGAGACTAGGAGGAAGATAGTAGCAATTCTCCTCTCGTTGTACACACAGCGATCCCTCTCGTGCCGCCTCGGGCGATCCGCAATGCTCAGAGAAGAACGAAAAATTTCAAAAGGGGTGATCTCGTGTATCAGAACAGTGTATGTCTAGCTGTCGTCAAAAATGAGAAGAAAATAGAGGGAGGGGGAGGAAAAAATAGCAAACAAGCACACACGATTCTGTTGTCAAGGATCAGACTGCTTGTGAATTAAATCAATACTGCAACTCTCGGTTTTTGATGGACAGCTCAAGACCGCAGTATTTCATCTGCAGTTGATATTTCGATGGATTGTCTGGTATATTTGTTGTGTCTTCTGTGCGGTTGAATTCGCAATGAACATTTTCTTGGGGATTTTTGAAGAGATCACTTCTCGTCGGCTTTCAGATGCTTATCCGATTCCTGGGTAAAATTCCTTGACTTCCTCCAGGTATTTTTTTTTTTTTTTTTTTTTTTGAAAGTAAGGAATTTCAGGGACTCGCTGTAAAATTCTCAGGCAGTTTTCTCGGTTATCTCGTAGTAGGTTTGTTCCCCAAGAAGTTGAAATAATGCGAGGAAAATTATAGTTTTTTAACTCAGTGCACATTAAATTCGGAATATAGATTTTTGTGGATATTAATTGTGCGTCGTGATAATTTTAATGGCTGAAATTCAATAGGGTTCATCGCTTTTAATTTATAATCAATATCATTAATCGCCCTGCAGCAGATGTCTGGGTATCTTACGGTGTAATGGCAACAAAGCACCCTTGCCCTCCTATTAATAAACGCGGTACACCAAATTGAAATTCCTTCGGAAATAACCCTCATTAAGTTTATCATCGTGAAGTGAAACTACCACATGTAGAGTGATGAACGGGTAATAGAAAGAAAGCCTTTCTCTTGAAATCGTGACGAGGAGAATAAGATTTATGGGGCTTTGTACTCAATGACTCAATGAAATTACTGGAAACTGAATATAGGGTTGGAAAATTGACTTCAGGTTCTTTAAAAAAAAATCCTTCGATTACTATTCCGCAGATCTTCAATGATTTCAACTTTCTTCTTTTCTTTTTATTAAAAGTTGCCTCGCATTTTTAAATCAATTTCGACTACCTCTTCATGATGTCGGATATGTCAATGAGTTCCAGGGGGAGGTAATATTCAGTGATAAACAGTCTCTCCATTGAGAAGACAATAAAATCTAAAAATACCCGAGTAGAAGTGCCAGAGATTGGGGTGAGTGAAGCCTCCCCCGGGGCTGATGAGAGAAACAAGCGGGGGTTCACTCCCTAGTTTTCAACATTATCCACTCGCTGATCTTTTCACTTCCTTTTCCAATTCCAAGATTCACTTCGTTCGACTGACTTTAGAAAAAAAAACCATTAATCTATCCAATGTCTCCAATGAATTAAGTAGAAATTCCCTACAATTTGGACTTGACGGTTTGTCGGCTGATTACATTATTTTTTTTCTCCACAATCTCTCTAATAAATCCTTGAAAATTCAACATAATATCTGCATTTCGTAATTCAGAAAATCCAAAGGTTGAACATTTTCCACATTTTTTTTTTTTTTTCACTTTTCTGATTATTCTACCTCGAAGGCGGTGAGCACAGAGCATGACGGTGTACATAAGCGCCCGTGGGATAGCAAGCAAAGCCGAGACGGGTCAGGAGACCCTCAGACGTAGCTGTGTATTTGTGTGACACACAACCCCTCTGGATTTTCAAAGTGAATAATTTGTAAAGTGTAGATTCTGGAATGGGACACACGTGCAAATTCATGCAAAGAGTATACGCCTGGATGGCCTTAAATGGAGGACCGAACGTACACCAGTCTTATCTGACGATTGTCTGGGTAAACGGAAAATCGTTGAAGCCGGTAAATGAGCCATTGGGGTCGCAAACCAACTGAAATAATTGTTCCACAGGCTTCGAGATTCCACGGAGACACAGGCTACAACGTCTATTAATGATTTTCGATGCTCTCCCCGCCGTCCCCTCCCCCCCTGTACACATCAGGATGTGGGTAACACAGAATACCACTTCCGGCTAGTACCTACGTGAAACAATTGCACTTCAGCTGAATGGGGGAGGCTCTCCCTCGTACAGCCAAATAATTTTGAAAAGCTGTTCTTGCCTGTCGTATAGAACTTACCATAGAGAGGAGCGCTCTAGAAAGGAAATACCATAATATCAGTTACGTACCCGTGGGAGAGAAATTTCCATTTTGAGATACTGTTTCAAATACAGTGGGATGGCATAAATTAAGAATGATGAAGCCTGAGGTAGCAGATTCTCCGGGGCGAATTTTGTCATGAGAAATGATTAAGACGGATTCAGTTGGATGAATTTATATGATATGCATAGTCTACAAACTTTAGCAATTTGAGGAAAAGACAATTAGAGGATGTTATTGGAGACGTTGAGTACCTGATTGTACTGCATAATGAATGATCTCGGCTTTCCATTCGTTATTGTTTTCCGGAGGTTTGCTCTTATTGTGGGAAGCTTCATGAGGGCTGGATTATCTGATCGTCATTTAGATTTTACATCTCTGGGGATCAGTATTTATTTGTCGTCGGGTGCTCATTCACCTGCGGTAGAATTGATTGATTGAAATATTCGCGATTCGATTAATTGACGATGTGATTGTCTTCCGGTAGGGGCGCAGATATTTTTCAACAATGATTGCTCTATAGAAAATTTTCTTGATAAAATTAATTTTTTCTGTCGGTGTAGACGTGCGTTGACTAGTCTCTAACAATCCTAGGGAAGAGGCAATTAGGCGCTGTTATTAAAGACGTTGAGTACTTGGTTGTACTGCATAATAGATGTATTTGACTTTCCACTCGTTATTGTTATCCTCGGGCTTCTCTCCATTGTTAGAGGAGACATCAATGACATTGTTAGCTCATCTACCGTAGAAATGTTGAATATTGTCGTTCCAAGTTTCAACTGATATTTTATTTTTGGTGATTATTAAGTGGCAGTTGAGTCTGTACTTCCAGACTTGTCATATTTCCCTGAGGTGTCACTTCATACCCGCTCGTGGTGAAGTTACTGGGGGATGATGAGATTCTCCCACTTCCTTGAGCGCAATTGCTAAAGTTCGCGGTTGGTTAAGTCCCGACTCTACAATTTCTACAGACTCAGAGACCCGCTTTTTTTTCACCCGACCAATTCAAATATCTGGGTGTAACAATTGAATTTATTGAATTCAGTTTGATCTGGAGTGCAAAGAGGGACTCGGAATGAGAGCTCAATATTTCTTTCCGGTGGTTCATTTTTTTTTTCTTCCTTCGTTTTACCTTCTGCTATCGATTAGGGACGGAGAACTCGCGGCGCAGGGAACCCAACCTCACCCAGTTGATCGCTACAGATATATAGGATACGTCTTCGTACCACTGACCTACTACCACCACTGCAAATGTACGCCCCCGCATTTGGGTAGAAGTTTCGTTTCAAACCTTCCCCCCCATCCCCCAGTGTCTATCTGCACATTGAGGGAATTCAATGCGCGAGAATAAATTTTTTACGATTATATAACCGGAGGGTTTTCCACTTCTCCACTTTTTTTCTTTTATTGTGAATACTATTTTTTTTCTTTGTGATCAGGCAACAAAAAAAAATTATTAAAATGTCTTTGATTGTTCTTCTCCGTTGGTTGGACGATGAGAGAGGGTATTCCCCACCCTCAAGAAGTGCTCAAGGTTGTCGTGGCGAATCGATAGAATTTATTTCAGCTGTGTGACAATGATCCGTACGTTGAATAATGAAAAACTGTAAACAGGGGATAGCCATAATTTCACAGCCATTCTGAACTGGTTGGATACGCCGCGTTCAGTTGATTTACCCAATTATTATCGCCTGGCAATTTTCTCCTGTGTTTATCGTACGGTTGACGGTATTTGAATGAATTCAAAACAATCTAATGAATCATTTCCATTCATACTCAGACCCCGTTTCAAGTGCGAGTGGTGAAGCTCAATTACTCAAAATTCATCGTTTTGATAATGAAAAATATTCTTCAGGCATTTGCTTGTCAAAAAAAAAATATGTTTCGCAAAAGTACATATTTTCTTTCCAGTTGGACACTCTCACATCGCGTCCAACAGTTTTTTTTTCGGTTCTTTAGAGGTAATCGCGTCGCGACGTGAACTATCCAGCGTTTTAACTTTGGAGCCCGTCTAATTACTACCAAGTGCACCCTTGTGTAACTACTAGTCTGGCCTGGTACCCCCTTATACTACATTAGCCTTTAACCACGGACTAATTATGGTAATTGAGACAGACCCAGTACCTCTCTCACCCCACCGCCTCTTTTCATTTTCTCACTGCGGGTTATCTAGAGAGTGGAGTACACTTCAGTGACAAGTGAATCTAAGTAATCGGTAATGATTCAGTTCAGTTATCAGTTGGCGAAGGAATTTATGGGCGGGGGATATTGATAAGACAATTTATGGATAATTATGATGAATACAAATCGGAACTTCTGTTTTCCAGCCGCCGTGAGAACAGGTTTTTCCAAGGTTAATAAAAACATAAATAATATTTTTTTATTGACTTCCGGCGTTTACATTTTTAAATCCTCCGTGACAGTTTGATGACGCTGAGATTTAATATTTGTACAAAAAGTTGGAAAAAAAAAAGTCATTTCTTTTGAATACCAAGCCATCAATTTCTATTTTATGATTAGGGGCCCAAAGGCCTGGAGTTGTAAAATAAGGGGGGGAAGAACAGACTTTCTCTGGCAGCTTCATAGTACCACCTTACACTGGCTTTTGAGCTATTGAGTGGAGGTAGGGGGGAGGGTTTTATGGTTCACACCTCAGAATAGTTTTTTTTTCCCTTCGAAAGCGTTAGATTTTTTTTTTTGTACCTTTGATCCCTTCAAGGGGCGTCGAGGGATATGATCCGCTGATCCCATGTAAGTCGGCCTCTTCTGTTTCTTTATTGTGTTCTTTTCGTTTTTATTGTATGTCTTTTTGGGTTGAGGCACCAAGTTTCATCGAGCATCGGAACAGATCTCGAACCTCTAGATCTCGCGAGGGCGAGGACAATTTGACGTATTCAACTGCTATACCACGACCGCCCACAATACACTATATCATAAAGATAGGGGCATTAGTTACGGAGAACTGCTGGTCATCCAGAAGCTCTATTGGTACCATATGTACATAGCTCGGAGGGTAAAAATTTTTGGGGAAAATTATGTTGACGTAATCTAACGATTATTTACAGTCTGCTCACAATAGAGCTTTATATTATGGCTGGACGACGGACCCTCTTGGGGATTCATTCATGTTTTGAAATAGAATATTTCGGAATGAGACACTCGATGACGAGTACCAAACTCACACGTGTCACAGATCCCTTTTCCAAATTTATCAACATTTGTTTTTTTTTTTTTTATCTCAGCTAATGTGAACTGGATTTTACAGTGAGACGTGTGTTAAAGAAAATTTTAGGGGCGAGGGTGAAGCACAGATTATCGTAAATTACAATTACATAATTGTCGTTTATGATTTTGTATTTGTAAATGAGGTTGAGTCAAATTTGAGTTGTGTTTAGGGCTCACGGTGTGAATTCTATTGTCAGGCTTGTCTTGTAAGTCAATGTACGGTACACCTTACGCGACGTGAGGAAAATAATATATCGTGTGTAATTCCGTTTCCGTTTTCGAAAACAATAAAGGAGTAACAATGCAGTGGCGGCAAAAAATTAAGGAGGTCAAAGCCAATGAAGCGAAATCAGTGACTTGCAAATTTTTTGCGCATACAATTATTGATCAGTAAATTACGCGACTATTGAGTCAGCTGACATTCTCATTTTTCGGACGCAAGTATTAATTTTCTTGACGAAAGTTTCGCATCTCAGAGCAGACTATTATTTTTTCCACAATATTTGAGCCATCAATTTCTTCATAAGAGTAAAAACTTCTAAAAAAAGATTCTTTCTGTCGGTGTTGTTAAAAATTATGAGATTTTTTTTTCATTGAGAAGTACAGTTGAATAGGTGGGATTCGGGGGGGTGGGAAAAACCGGAGGGTATTTTCTGATTATGATAGGGATGTCAAGGGTTGACCTTTGAATCTCTGCAGCTCCGAGTGGTCGACCGGGTGAGTTATTTTCGGCCGACAAGCTGGCCTCCCGATATATCACCCACGTCTACCGATGAATAGATATCATAAAATATGCGCAGTGCGTAATTTCTCTTTCTTTCACCGAGAGAGAGAGAGAGAGAGAGAGAGAGAAAAAAAACACTCAACCCGATAACATTTTCAACGCCATAATGTCATGCTGGTATTGTGCGAGAGCATTCATACCAATATTCAACATGCATCGTATGTGTCTTGCATGTACGTGTCGATAGCAGTAGAACTGCAACAGAAAATCAGATATTCATAAAGGTGATTGAAATTCCGCCGGGTTTTGAGTGACAATTGGACTGTGGGGGAAATTGATACGAATCCGGAAAATGTCAATTGCCGAGGAGCTTTATATACGATGATTCTCTACTGTTGCAATATGTCATCAACTCAATAGAAACTGTTGCTGTATTCATTGGACAATGGAGTATTACTCCATTGGTGAAATGATCGATCTTTCATCCAACAACGGGAATGGTCACATCATGCACCGAAGGGTTAATGCATTTCGCGTGCTGATGGCAAGGTACGACAAGTCAGGTAATACAAGGACGGAATTGGGATTATTCATTCAGACTGGGAGGACAATAGCTCACGTGACAGCTTCAGTCGGTTATTTGGGAATGATAAATTGCCACTGCAAGTTACAACACATTATTCTCATTGTCGGTATTATTATTTGAATAACAGAAAATTGTCAATTCATCAATCACCAGTTCATCTAGCCGCACAGAGTCAGGTACAGAGTCTGGTGGATAGATTTTACCTGCCCGGCAACACGCAAAATTCAATACCAACAGTGATTATATTTAACATTGCAATCGATGCCATGTGAGTTTGGTGCTGGCTACAATCTCGGATTCTCCTGTATCAACAGCGATACAGGACCGATATAACCGGTGTCTGTGTTGTTGTAGCTGAGCGATACACTGGTATAAGCCTCTGTTATTCATCACCCTTTGGAGGTTGGGGGTTATCTAGAGATAAATTGCGGCATCCATCCAATTAGAGGTTGATCTGGAAGGGGGGGGGGAGGAGGAGGTGGAGTTGGCTGGTGGGAGTCCTCTTTAGGAAGACTTGCATCCAGACGTGTATGCGAAGATGATCCATGGTCAGCCACGATCTCATTTGCCTTATCGATGCAGCCACGAGTGCAGGGTAGGATCAGTGGGGATCGATAATTGATGTCGTCTTGCTAACCACAAGTTGGCTATTACAGACTAAGAGGAGTTGGCTCTGGTAACATAGAGAGTCAATATTCGATCTGATATCGTGACCGAGTGGCTGATACCGGAGATAACTCAGGTTATACAGCTTCAGACTGTTAATTAAGGGCCATTAATTATTCCATTTTGTTATTGTTCAGGTGAACGACATTCCTGAGATTAATTGAAACAATTTCGTGGGAATTATTTCGAATGATTCCAATGATTTCTTCATTCCAAGAATAATGAATAGGTTCATACACACGGAATCCAGATGAGGTTGATGCCAAGAGGTTCAGGGGGAGGGCGCCGCACCCGATGCAGTCCGGAACAGTCTTGCCTTGGCAGACAGGTCGGCGTCCTCCTCCTCCTCCTCCTCCTCCTCCCTCCTCCCTTGCCGGTTTCTTCGTGAGCTGCGTAGCAATTGCACCAGCCGATGATTTTTATTTTTCTTGCCTCTTCATCCTTATCCCCTTCATCGTCTCTCGTGGACGACTCCTTCGCAGTTTCTTGGCCGACGACGGTGATGGTGGTCTCACCGGTGTTCTCCCTGTGCACTGTCCTCGTCGTTACATTTTGGCCAATCCCCTCCACACACATTCGTTGGATATCCTCAGCAAATGTGAATTGGAACCAGTCCCATTGAATCGGGCGTTGAGCCATACACAACCCGAGGCTCTCTCTCTCCCACCCGTACTCCCATTGTCTTTCTTCTTTTAATACTTTCACCTCTGCTTGGTGTCTCACTCTTGTCCATACATCTCTCGCTCTTCTTCACTGTATTAACGAATATGTTGAACTATTCATTCGCTGGAGTTGGCAGACTCACTGTCTGCGGTTTTTCAACCATAAAAAAAAATATTGCCGACCCTACGTTCGGGTTATTATAACGTCATTGACACTGGCCTCAGTCGTTGGGGTATTTTTCTGATCCTCTGGTGATGGTGAATCTCTTTTGATTTTTTTTTTCCTCTTTTTTCTAAAACCAGTGTGTGCCCCGTCACCGTAACGGGAATGTACCGCTTTTTGTAGCAACAGTGCACACATATGGGGGTCAAGACTTCGAGGAAATCACAGTCAAGTGGGAGCATTAACTTCTTCGTATTTTACACAACCAGCTGATGACATTAAGCTCGATGACCGAACACGGTCGAGGGATTATCCAATAGGCAACCTGCATTGTCCCCCTTGTCTCTCATGTTGGGGGAATTGAGCATTGGGAATTCTCTTTGCAATGGGTTTTTGGAAATACAATCGAATTTTTAATAAGCAGGTCTCCATAGCTATCCGCTCGGGGTCCTCGACCGTGTCAATGCAATTGCGCAACTGTAATAATAGAAAAAATCCGCTGCATGTAATAACTAGTGTAATGCCATTGCGGAAAATTAATAACCGAGATGTATACTTAGGAAATGACGTATCGAATATTGAAATAGAAGTCGTATAATTTTTTTTTTCTCCTCATCAATTTTATTGCATTGGTTTATGGCTGAGAATTGTGTGGCTGTATCAGTGGGGAATTTATGGGAGTGATAATCTGACAGTGTTTCGGGTTGTGCGAAGTATCAGACTGAAGTAGGTCGAGACGAAATGGATTTTCTATAGTGTACAGGGAGAATCGATGATCATATGGTCTTGCATTAAAATTGCAGAGGTAAATTTTTCTTCGGGATATTTTCTAGGTTTTACTGCTGGTGTGGATTACTTGGGGGATCTCTACTATTGGCGGACGTTCGATTTTAGTGGGGTATTAATGTGTAGGAGTTCTCTGCTCTGATTCTACTTGGAAAATGGGTGGACGTTGAGGATGAAGAAAAGATTGCAATGAAATTTCCAAATCGCGGAGACGTTCGTCTGTCGATATACTGAATTTATTATTTCTGCTTTAATGGAGGCGTAGAGGAGTAGCATAGACACAATTATACTGAATTTTCTCGCTTTATTTTTTTAAATTCTATAGAGAGATATATTGGAGCCCGAGATATAGATATAATCCATCCTACACTATTCTGACTCAGTTTTATTAATGTTGATAATGCATATTTTTATTGGATTTTTTGATTGATGAAAGAAATTCGATCGAAACTGTCAATAGGGGAAATCCCTCGTCTCTCGATTTGACTCAACCAAACTGGGACTAGGTTATGGTTAAGGCGCGGCTAACATTGATTACACCTCTACTGTTTTCGTTGATGTGTTGACTGAAAGAATGACTGACAAACAGAGGCTGTTTCTGTTTGAGTCATGTCATTAATCATTCCTGGGGCATATTTTAGAACCAATTTCTACGGATGTTTTCCATCCTCGTCCTCCACCTCACACCTCAACAATCTCCATCTTCTTTCCATTGGACAATTAGGATGACACAAGACGGGTAGCAAGACTTGAGAAAAATCTGTGTATGCCTGCGTCGTTTGAGTATTTATAATCACCGGTGCGTGCGGCCGGGTGCGCTGGGTGGATAGTTGGTTTCCTAGTATACCCGGAATAGACTGTACGACGCCCCAAAGACGAGGATGCACATACCTTATGCAGAAAGGCATCTCTACCATCTAAAATCTCAAACAACTACAGCCAACATGGCAATGGGTGGGTAGAGAGCGTCGTTAATCGGACTTTTCACACTTTGACGACTTGTACTCCTGTTTGTATCCTCATTATTTACATTATTATGTTTATTTTTTGTTTCTCTGAGTTTTCGGGGAATTATTCGTTGCGCTGGGAGTGTCGCGAGTAGAAATCCCGGTGATTTATCAAAGGGACCGTTTTCGCGTCATATCATTTGAGTATTCCGCAGTTCAGTTTCGTCAAAAATTCCTCTGACGCTCCCCAGGCAAGGGGAAAAATGCGGAGGGGGTCAGACTGAGAGAAATAACTGGCTCTGATTTTTTTGCATATTTATATTACATTGATTATAATTTTTTTTTTTTTATGAATTTTTCTCTTTTCGCGGAATCTTCGGGAAATTACGCGATTCTCTTCTACCGTTGGGGGATAAAAATCTCAGTGATTTATCAAAGGAACCATTTTCTCAGCATTTCAGTTGAGTATTCCTTACTTCAGTTCCTTCAAAAGTTTTTCCGACACTGCATGGAGATGAAGAAGAAAAAAAATTGCCGAGGGGACGGGCATGGGAGAAATAAAAGAGCGAAAGAATGAACAAACGAGGCGTTTGCGACTGCAAAAATAAACTGAAATAAAATATTATGTTCGGGTAGGGGGAAGACGACTGGAGGGGAGAAACGTTTTAACGCGTATACACATTTTTGTATATACAGTTATGGTTTAAGGTGGCACACGCGGAACTCTTTGTACCAAGTGCCATTCCCCCAAAGCTCTCATTCGTGTTCTCAGACTGGTTTTCGTACCGCTTAGGAAGGGCAACCATGGGGAAAAGAGGAAAGATATAAAAGTAGAGGTGAAGAGTAAGAGGAGAAAAAAAAAAGATTCAAGTAAAAAGAGAGATGAAAGTTATGCTTGGCGTGTGGTAACTATACCAGCTGGGGAAAGAGCTCTACCATGTGTTCACGCACTGGGGATTTTGATCTTAGAATTCACGACTTTTTTGCCGCAGTTTTCCCTTTTTTGTTTTGTTTTTTTTTTGTTTTTTTTTTTTGAGGAGAAGGAAACAGTTAGAGACTCGTTAAAATTGAATACATTTCTCGCACGTAGTTATGTGTGAGGTTCTTACTAATTGTTGATAATTTGGGACAGTCAGGGGGAGAATATTCGGTTACGTCGGGTGAGAGAGTGATAGACTAGAAACGCAATTGTACTTTAGAAAACTGCCCCAATTAACGGAAAAATTCCACAAATTCGGAATGAAGCCGGGGATTCTCAGACATCCTCAATGTTCAACGTGGCTGAACTCTCGCAGATCGTTTACCATAAACGAGGAGGGATGAGGAAGGGGGTAAATGAGGACTCCGTATGTCATATACAAACAAACACACCATAAATCTCTGTGATATGCATTTCGTGCTTCCCCCATTGGCAACGACGTGATAATTACAACTGAGAATCACGGTTAGCTTCTTGGTTTACACGAGACGCCGGAGTCGACGCCATTGGTGAAAGTCTCTCAAGTGCATGTGAACAAACAGACAGCGTGTGCATATTGCAGACAGTCGAGGAAAATGAGGAAGAGAGGGTGGGAGCGAAGGGGGTGAGAGGGAGAGGGAGCCCCGCATAATTAAATCGTCGAGGCGTCGTCATGGGACCTGGAGGCATCAGGTGGCCCGTTTTTTTTTTTAATGTACATTTCATTTCCGTCTTTTTATCTTCTGATTTCTTTGACTCTACAAAAAAAAACCTCAACTCAACCAATAATCGACCGGAAAGAG
Organism: Psyttalia concolor; assembly: GCA_030522845.1. Lineage (NCBI taxonomy): Eukaryota > Metazoa > Arthropoda > Insecta > Hymenoptera > Braconidae > Psyttalia > Psyttalia concolor. The sequence continues at coordinate 42,371 of JAPYZM010000042.1, read as the reverse complement.
AACTAATTTTGTAATTATGTGGCGGTCCCTCTGTGAAACTCGCTCTTCACTTTCCGGCGGCTTTAGCATCTGAGTAAATAAAAAAATATTTACTCAACTAATTTGTTTAAATTAAAGAATTTATGATGAAATGACGGCGTTTAAGAGAAAAGGGAAAGATATTGAGAAAAAGAACAGCTCCACTTTTTGGATACAGTTTGAGAGTTGAATAAAAATTTTAATATCGAGTAATAAAGTGAGATTTTAACTTTTACGGGAAAATACTGTGACGAAAGTCGTCAATTACTTCATGGGGCGGGTGGGGGGACTGGCGTTAAGTCAAGAGAGAATGTAAAAAAATAATTCAGGAAAAGTTTTAAGCGTAAAATGGAGCTCACGCAAACGACTATTGCTGGGGGTATTTTTCTGTCCTTACTCTTGACCCGGCTGATGCAAACGTCAGCGAGGCTGGTCGTTCATGAACGGTGGCGTAAAAAAAAAAATACATTAACCAGCCGGTTCCTGAAGAGAGTATACAGTGAGGGAACTTCTTGCGCCACACCTCGAGACGTTTATTCAAGAGCCCGTGTCTTTCGAGTATTTACTCCGAGTGAAGATTACCCGGTGGATATACGACGGATGTTACTGGGCATTGCGCGGAGGTCAGCGCACTGATCCCTCCTCACGACGCACGTGATGATTTAATTGGTATTGTTGGATTTTCTCGCGTTTGACCGGTTGACAAGGCTGAGAAGAAAAAATAGGGATATGCGACATTGGGAAATTTAACGAGTGATAAATTCCAAGATAAAGCGATTTTGAGTCATTGAAAGTTTCACTAGACGTCCAAATTTCAGTCAATAAATTCCGAAAATTAGAGGTAAATCTCGTTAGCTGAGAATTTTTCTCTGAGTAATGACGATCATTTGTCTCAAATATTCGGTACTGACTCATAATGAGGAGCTACATTTTTCATCAGAGTTTCACTGCGTCAAACTTTTGTCATCGGTTAATGTCACCCATAAACATCCGGAAGATAAAAGACTTTCACCTCAGTATGTTATCTTGATTGATGAAAAACCGTTAATGACGATGAGAATATTTTTTTTTTCTCCCTCAACTTGAGGATGAATCCTCACCCGCTAAATACACTCACCAGCAATGCTCTGCGTTTGTCTCGATGCAAATTAACTCTTGCATGAATATTAACTACGCGTTGTCTTGAAGTACCCACCCTCTTATTCACTCGTGTAACGGATGCACCAAGTTGCTGCAAAGATACAATCTTACTGTAACACATAGTCAGCCTCGGGGATCGAGGTTCCTGATATCAAGCCAGGAAACATCACGGTAGAATTATTTCTGGATACCTGTCTGTATTTGTATCCGGGCTACTTGAATTCGTGAGCTCTCACTCTCTCTCTCTCTCTCTCTCTCTCTCTCTCTCTCTCTCTCGTATCAAAATTTTACAATTGAAAAATCCAATTATCTCAATGGATTTTAAATAATTTAATATGGCGAATGGTTTCTTGTTAATGAACTCGACAGAATGCTCCTATAAATTCAAACTACAGCAAATGAAACTGTTTTAATTAAACCGTAAATTAAGAGTAACCATGTGGGATGAGGAGAGGAGGAAATGCATATTGGAGGGTATTTGTGGTTGGGTTGAGAATATGAGGAGGAATTAATGGAAATTAACAAGTTAACCTGGAATTCTGGGAAACATTAGAGTTAATGATGATCCCACCATGATTTTCCCATGATCACGTGCTTTCATAGATATTTAGCTGAGAAAAATCATTAATTAAAGTAAACAGTCTCATATACATCGGTTATGCTTCAACGGAAAAATACTAAATCCGCGATATTGAATGGGGAATGATTCGGTTTGTGCGAAAAAATAACTGGATCCAGTGGAAATCTAATGGAGTGGGGAACATTAATGATAAGCGATCGAGAACTGGATTTATAAAGATATGGTTCATCTATCTGTGAAAAGTACCTCTTCTCAATAATAATAGCTCAGAAGTCTGATGGACTCTTATCGAAATGATGATGCCTTTTGCGTTTAAATAGGGGTTCATTAAACTCATTAAAGCGTATGCTTTATGCGGTATTAAATGTTTAGCATCTGCTGGTATTGTGATATATGCGTTTTGGAAATTCACTGGCATTTGCGGACTCATAGTGCCCTGTGGCACAATCGTATTGGCCCATTCGAAGCCAGATGGAGAATAAATAAAAGACTCTTGTTATGGAAGTAATGGATTCATGTTTCATTACGACGCGTTCACACACTTTTAAATTAATTGCCTTCTCACTTCCTCGACCAGTCGCACAATTTCTCTCCTCCCACTACTCGCTCCATTCGTCCACCGCGGTAGGAGGGGAGGGCAGGCTTTGCCACGCCCACTTCACTTACTTCGCTTAGTTCGCTCACTTCGCTCGCGGCCAGCAATCTCTGCTCCGACTGTTTAGGCATGTTTAATTGTCTTATTTGTGAGTGGAGACACACACAGTTTATCACGCAACATTATTAAAACGTGGAGCTACAATATTTATCGGTACGAGCCAAATATTCATGAGCTCAAAATTCGGACCTGCGGGCACTGACAAATTTTCCACCAGAAATTGTCATTTTATCACATGGAAAATTATTGAACTGTCATTTATTCAGTTAAATAATACTTTTTCACAATAATTATGCTGACGCGTCTAATGATCTCTTTTCGAAATGATGATGGCTAGTTCCCCCGATATTGGAGAATTATTAAATCCATTAAACTATATTTCACGCTGCATTAAATATTCAATATCTGCGGCTATTGTGATATGATGCGGAATTTCAAAATTTCCTGGTATTTATGTAGGATAGCTCTCCGTGGTACACTTTTATTGATTCATTACTATCGGTTTATTGGGTGCCAGAAGTTTATTGGCGAATGAAAGATATTTTTGGAATATGAGCAATTGAATTATATTTTATTCCGGTGGGGTTGTATGAAATTGCAAGATATAAATTAACGTTGCCTAATTTATCACCCTCAATTTGACTATTTATGATATACTAAAAAAATACAAAATATATGAATGAAGATACGGGCGGAGCAGAAGGACCAGATTCCTCTGAAAAGAAAAATCCAGTGAAGACAATTAGACTGAATGTCAGTTACCGATGACGGATTCAATTCAATTCTTCGGCCGGCTATAACGACTTCTTTAATGATGGACAAGTGCCATTGCCAATAACAGATCAATAACGTCAAAAGAACTGGGCAACTGGAGACTTTATCCCAACGTAGATGAGAACAAAAGCTTCTTCAACGACAGAAGAGCGAAATAGTTTGAAAGAATTCTCATCAAAAGTGCAATTGCAATCTTCAGGCCAAAATCACGTGGTCTTGTCCACGTTTTCATTGTTATCCATCTGGCCAACGAAGACAACGTGACAGAGACCAAAAAGATAATTCAAGCCGATTGTAACAGGCCCCCGTGGTGACCTCTCACGATGATCATTATCTCGATGAAATCCAATGAAAACTGGCATAGTTGTGCAGGGTCAAGACTCTAATCCTGAAAAAAAAAACATCAGCCGCAAGAATCATGGAGAATAATTGTACGTAAAGGAGTAAAATCCCTGAGTCGACATTATTTTCTCTTAGGACTGGAGCCTCTGGTGTCTAACGGCGGGTGGCCCGGCCATTCGTTATCGTAACCCAATGGCGCTCCTGTCGTCATGTCCCACTCGGGCTAGACTAGGCCAGAGAGGCCTAGGAAAAATATTTTCAATTTTTTGGGGGGGGGGGGGGGGCCCCAACTCACCAGATATTTAGGAAATTTCCTCAGGAATCTAATGCCGTTGTCTTTGAGTCACCATCTGCTTTAATTTTTGCAGAATCTTTCTGTCTTCATTTTCTCCCGAATTCATGGACATTCCAGTGTCAATGAAACACTCAGAATTACCAAAAATATCTGGAGGTCAACGACTCGGAAGCAAATTGACCCACTCTGTTCACCATTTGATCCTTGTCTCCAACCCAAGAAGATCGATCTCACGATTGTGACTGGGATGATGATAAAACGTACATAATAATTCATCGTGGCTGATTTTTAAAGCTCGTGTTTCCATCGTAAATGGATCTCCACCAGTCGTTTCAGCGTCTTATATTAATAATGCCAGAGTGGCTCTTCTCAGATTTCAGGTGTCAGAGGCGTCTCCGGCTCAACGACTGTCGTACTTTTTTTTCCACTCTTTTTACAGTTTTTTCCCCCTCTCATCTTTTGTCTCTCTTTATTCTTGGTCACTCCACTTCAACCCTTTCATTCTCAGTCATACAACACCGGCTTCTTTTGTACTCACTGCACAATACGGCTGATAACAAATCTTTTCACCCCGATGGAGGAGGGAAATAAAATGAGGAGAGAAAAAAAAAAAAGAAGGAAAACAAATATTTAATAATCACAATGGCCGAGGCAATAAATAACTCGTTATGGTGAGAGATTTATTTTCGCATGTTTGTTGCCAGTTTAAAAGCCTTCCCCCCACTGGGCCGATAAAGAAAGAGCCCCCGCATATGTGCAGAGGTCTGAGTCGTTGTGTTGATATTTGTACGTGTGAATTTTTATGCACGAAGCCCCCAGCTTTGGCCTACATACACACAAGAATGAGGTGGAGTAATGACAGGCGAGCACCTCGTGATGGCAGAGTAGTTGGGCCCACAAGTTTTGACTTGGATGGGGTACCAGAAATAACTTGACAATGTTCGAACAGACTGCGAGGGGTTTTGCTGGCTTGTGGCAAATGAAATGGGATCGGTGTATTAAATTGTAAGATGATACGTGGGGATGTGGTAGCGGGTAATAGTTTAATACAGCTATATAATTTACTCCTACGGATTTATCGGGGGGGGAAACATTGGCCAATTTGGAGGAAAAGTTGTTTGCAATTTTTACATAAATTTTGTCCTACATTTTTTGTGATGACAAATTTAATAAGTTCTAGATTTTTTTCTTGTGGTAAGGCATGGAGTATTTTTTTAATTGCGTTTAATACGTAATTCTTTGGTCCTTTTGCTGGTCATTTTTCGCGAATATTTGTCTGAGTGTAGGACATCTTTCTTCTTTTGAGTGAACCATTTGAAGAGATGAAATAGTGATATCTAGTGAATAACGGAAGTAAATTAATCGAATGAAAAAAAAAAACGGAGGAACTCTCCACATATGCCACAACATGAACAATCAATTTTTCGAGGCTATGGTAATTTGGCGGAAATTAATGATGTAAATTAATGCCGCATTGTTGTGTAGCGCGTGTATTTATAGGCTAAATAGGTAGGGCAGAAAACATTCTAGTCGAGTCGACATACACGCTGAGTCATAACGCACCGCTAGTTCTAAATCGTCGAGGCCTGTGTGTGCATCAATAACGAGTTAAATTATCCGCACATCTTCTGCATTAGCGAATGAATGAAATTAATGGGGAATTTTTGTGTTTTTAATATCAACAGACCGCTCACACCTTTCACCTGTCTACGATTGTTGATTGTATTTATGAAATATTATACCAATCTCCTTCATTTTCGCCGCGAAGTTTCAGACTGTATGAATCAGCGAAGTGTCACGCTGACGCAACCAGTGGCAGATGCGCACTGATGATAAGCTTCACGAGTAAGTGCTCGCGAGGCGTATTATCAGGTAGACGAAAGGTGGAGAAAAGAAGAAAAAAAAAGAGTGTTGAAAAAGAAAATTTATTCCTCGCGAGTTCAAGTTCCGGAACGAAAACTGAAGTCAAAGAAAACAAACAGAAGTTTGTACTCTCGTGATGAATAAATCCGGTAGAAATATGAGGAAAGCCCGAAGTAGATTTCACTTTTATAAAAAAAAATTGGAGATATGCAGCGAAAAAAAGAGGAGAGCTCTTTCAGAAGTGACAAAACTCCTCAAACAATATTTCCCATATTTTCCGGGGAGCCAGTGAGAACCGTTAAAAACCCACGGAAAGTTATAAATATACTGAAAAAAAAGTCTACCTATTTCGTAAGCAAACATCAAGACCAACTCGGAAAGCACCGACTTATTGAAATTAGAAACCGTTGAGTTACGTCTGTGAGGTGAGCTCACACAATATAATTGTTGAGACACACATGTACTTGTGGCATACACGTACATTGATGTGGGTGTTGGCGGGCACACGTGAGACTGAAAAAAAAAAAGTGGAAAGGGCTATGAACTATTATACACACCTACTCGAGCTTCTCCATTTTCTCTACAGAAAACGTGTCGGAGGTCGCCTGCCCTCCCCATCGGTTTTCCCTGCTGCACTTTTTTCTACACTGTGACATTTATTTTTTATCCGCGGTAAAAAAAAATATTTCTCGCTTGTAAAGCGTAAGAATAGTGGAATAACATATGGGAGAGGACATATGAATAACAACGATACTAGAACTCGAGAGGTTTCTCAAGGCCAATGTTTTAGATATCGTATATTCCTGGCATTCAATTTTTGATTCTACTCCACAAGAATGAATTTTTATAACTACCAAAGAGTCTCATTTTTTCGCTACCTCAATTTACTAATTAAATTATATAAAAAATTCTGGTGATCGTAATTCGTGTGTCCCCCCGTTGAGGGAGGCAACGAAGCTTCCCAGACATCGAGAACAATTCAGCAGAAATTACCGTACCACTTCAATAAAATTTACTTACCCCTCATTGGAAATTGTCTAGAGGTGGGTAGAATTTTTGTTAAAGTTGGGGAATTTTTCCAGACGATTGGGTAATTTTTCTCGAACATCGAAAATAGTTAAAAACAAATTTCTCTCCCTGCAGTTCTAAATAAAAATATTGTTGAAAGAAAAATACAGAAAATCCACGTGTCATGCAGTACTCTAATGTATGCATTTTGTATGTCCATTGCCACGTGCTGGCTCACCTTCAAAACCGGATTGAAAGAGCAACATAATGAGAACAAAAAAAAACAAATCTGAAAAATGAAGAATACAGAGTGCATTGCTCAATTTGTTAGAATACATTACTCGTTATCGGGCTTCGCAAACAAAATAATGACTCTGTTTGTCTGTATAATTGAATTTTCCTGTGGCTGTAAACGCCCACGGCAGTCTAGCGCTAAACTTTGTTAGAGGAGTGGTTCAACAGCGAAAAACGATTGAAAGAGGGGAAAGGAGTTTTTCGATCAATCGAAAAGTGGCAGTTTGTTAGAGGGTGAGAGGGAGGGGGAGGTGATATCCAGACGAATGTGTGTCCAGGGCAATTTGCCAAACACCACCATCGTTGCATCTCACTCACTAGCATTTAACCATTCGTTCCAAATAGTCGACTATGAAATTGCCAATTGTAGAGATTAATCCATGAATATCGATTTATCGACTGAATTGAATCAGTTGCCAAGTTATCGTTCGGTGATATCGGGCGAATGCCATGGGGCCATTTTGTCAATGTTCCAACGAACTTTCTTCAATGATTATGGAGAAAATTTTGTTAGTACAGGGGAATAATTAAATTTTAGGGGATTGTACTACCCTCAGACGTTGTTTTAGTCCGGGGGGGTTGGTCCTTTGTTCTTCATTGCATTAACGAAAATTCTTCGCTTCCTTTGTGCAGGGGTTTCTTAAACCGTGGGGATCATAAAAGTTTTAACCACAAAGCAATTTGTGGGGGTTTGTACCTCGTAAAATTTAACGCGTGATTCAGCATCTTCGCACCATCAGGAGTTGTCTCGTTTAATGAATTTTTATTGAATTTATTTTTAGATGGGCTTGGTTTATTATGGTAGGGCTGTTGCAGTTTGTCATGAGAAAAATCAAAACTTTCAGGTGATTTGGTGCTGTATGTGTGGGAATGAAGATTGGCAAAATGTAATTTCACTCAGACAATTACTTTTTTGCTAATTTTACAACCAACCATTTTATTAGCCCGAATAAAATTTGTTTGGGTTATTATTTATTTTTCTCTCGGTGCAGTCTGCAATCTGAGGTGTACACCGGGAGAAAACTGTTTTTTTAAAAGTATGTCTTCACTCTTGTAAAGAAATTCGAGCCTCAATAATTGACAAGAAAATTATATCTTGCTGTGCGTGAAGAAACCTTTCGTCAAGAAAATTAATGTTTCTCCAAAAAATTGCAAACAACTGGAGCGCAGGAAGAAAACAATTTCTCATAGCGAGCCTAGTGGTTTTTACATTAGAATATCTTTAATTTGGGTCGGAAGTATTTTTAAGCGAATTAATTCAGTTGCATTTAATTTGAGAAAGCACATTTTTGTTGTCAATAAATTATCTCTGTCGGTGGGGTCAGTGGAAAAATTCAGGGAGTACGTTTTTCTCCTCTCCGTGGAGTTAGTGAAAAAAAAATGTTAAGTTTGATTAATGCCGATCCTTGGTAGGAGCGTCTATTGGTAGAAGAAACGTGACAGGGTGTCATGAACCCTCAAGAACCTCAGCACTTTTCAGGACAGTATGTACTCTAAGATTGTTTCAATGGAAGACAACTCGGTTATGTATGCATCATATGGGATACATCAGTCTGGCACAGTGTTCTGCGGTTAGCAGAGGCATGGCAGGTCCCTCTTGCGTTACGTCCCTATAATTTGTACACGTCGGCCATTCGAGCGTGTAACTTCGTAATGACGTAATGACTCGACTCAAGTGCGCGCAATAGCCAATGGGGGTAAAATTCTCATCCTCAGGTCTAACCTCTTCTGTGTTAGCAAAAAATCAAGTCCAGAGGCGTTCCGCTGTGATTTTCAAGGATCTCACTGAGGGTAAGAAACCACTTGGTACATAAATTCTCTTTGTTCGTCGATGAACCGAGAAATTGATAAAGTAAAACAAGTTGTACGAGATTTTTTTTTCGTTTCAATTGTGTAGGGGACATCGGCGTCTTGGTTACAAATTTCTTCAATTGCGATGCTGGGTAAATTGAGTAATAACGTGACGGATTTTCAAGGATCTTTGCACAGCTATTGGAGAGTGACTAGTATTATCCTGATTTTCTGGGATTTCTATTATTGAAATTGCCTGGTAGACTGGGGAGAAAAAATTTAATTTTGCCAATTAAATAATCCTTGGGCAGGCATCTAGAGCTGCATGTACAGACATTTCTGTCATTCAGTTGTTGGAAATATTTGATGCGCAGAATTATTTTTTTCCGTTTGATATTCGTAGGTAAAATTGATCGAGAAAAATCTACTGGGCTTTAGTGAAATTTCCTCAGCGAGCCAGTCCATTCTTCATTCAATGAACAGCTTTTCCCCCTCGTTTTATCAGCGTTACCCGTTCGTTGAAAGTTGAGAGCCTTTCTGTGCACCCAAAATTAATTGCTTTTTTCGAACTTTTTTTTTTTATTCACAATGGATAAAAGCCGAGCGTCAGCGGAGAAGAGTTGAGAACCGTAAGGGTATTGATTTGATTAAAGAACCTCAATGGATTCTATTCTGACCAGTCAAAAGTTTTGAATTCGCAAAGCGAACTTTATTATATTGAGCTTGAGTAAAAACTGAATAGCCGATGTTACTCTAGTTGTTGCTCTCACAATCGCATTGATTATCCCCATTAGCTATGCGAGGATTTGGACAACATGCTCCTCTCGGGCAGGTGGTCTGTCCGTCGGCCCTGATATCAGCCGAATCATCATGAAATTCAGTCATTAGCCATCTAGAAATTTCACGAAGCAATTAACAATAAAACTGAGCATTCAGTGCTTATTTATCCTGTAAAATCCAGATAGTTTTCAAGTTACGTCATCGATAAAAATCGAAGCGACTAACCTTTCCTCTCTGTGTGTCAAATGTTGATTCTTTTTTCTCTCAGCGTCTGAAAACTGATAATGCATTCAAAGTTGTTTGGTCAAGCCTTCGAGACAATGCGTAGGCCGAGAATCAGCCCACCCACTCATTAATGTTATTTGTTTCCTTTTATTGAGATGTTGCATGTACAGTATCTGTTGAATTCTCTGATGATGTTCGTCGATGTGTTCTCATGATGAGCAACAAAAAAAAAAGTAGATTCCACTGTTCACTGTATTGTGATGTTGATGGTAAATTATGGTGGGTTAAGAGAGACTTTTCTCAAGTCACATACTGAAAACTAACGTTTCACGACAACTTCCTGGAACACACAGGCCAACATTGCACAGTTTGAATATATAACTGTCAACTTGGCCAGTATATTGCTCCGTGGATATGGGTTCTTACTGGGTGATGCATATGAAACATTTTCGAAACATGTATGCCACTTAGGGATATTGATGTGACACTTTCAACGGAGTTTTGTTAGAACTAATGTTAATGGATACGTTAAAATTATCATGAGAGATTAATGGCCGGTAGTTGTTGGACTGACGGATTATTTTCCTTAATTCATCGGATGAATTGTTATTCACAAATAGGTACACGTAATCGTATCAATTAATTAGTTAAACTGGTGATGGTGTGGATGAGTCATTGGGGACTGATACAAATTTATGATGCTGCAAGCAACGGGGTAATTATAATTTCCAACGCTGGGTGTATACGAGTTTATATTTACTTGGCCAACTGAAATAGACTGTATGCGGCATCAGTACGATTGCCATGGAACTCGGGAATGTTGGATAGTTATACTGCATTTCGGATGCATCACCTCATCGTACAAGGCAAGGAGCCAGTTGGTGGAGTTACGGATACGCTCGTTAGCTTTGCCGAGTAAATGGAGCTTAGCCTCAAAAATATTTGCCAGGAGTTTGTTGAGTTTTTTGGGTGGGTGAATATTGGGTGGAGAATGGCGGAGGGCAGTGACCAATAAGTGGACGAGTGATGCTTTTTTTTCCCATTCTCTCGCTGGACTAGGATCTTCAGCGGATTTTGGTAGTTATCTCCAAGTTGAATGCGCTGGGTTCGAGTCCCGAGTTTGAGTTGTAAATTTTATATTGCGTATAATTCCAAATGGAAAAAAAAAATCATGTAATCGTTATATCATAGTCCCTCGATCAAGATATGATGAGATGTGTTCTTGAGATTAGTCATGTTTAAATAACGATGATGGTTAACAATGTATTGGACATTGTTGAGCAACGTTAGCCACCGGCCAGACTGGCCAATAATTATTCACGATGCGTATGCATAAATAATCGTACACACATATCCGTGAGCCGGTGAGTTTAACGAGAATGGTATACGATACGATTGGATGCAACATTGGCATTTGGCTTTCTAGGAAGTGACATCATCCCAACACACTCAATCGTCATTCTCCCTCTCATTTCTCGGCACACGGTATCAGTGTCATTTCACCTTCTCATCCCCTCGGCTCTCTGGATTATATCGTATTCGCTTGGTCATTTGTCCGCAAACGGGACTTCCTCTCTTCTCGCCAAACATACGGTATGCGAATTTCAATTTTACTCTGTCCATCTCACTCACTTCCTCCTTTAGCTTTTTTTAATTCGATTCAACTTTTTCGTTTCATTTCGTCTTGGATTACCCTTGTGACATTTGAGACAGCGGTTCTCTCTTGCGATGCGACTTTTTTTTCCCTTCTCTGTGGCTATGTGTGTGTGTGTGTGTGTGATACCAACACCGTGTGATCGCAATTCTGCACGGCTGGAGAAAGCGGAAGGGTAAAAAAACGCAGACGTGTTAATAAAAATGGAATATAAAAAAAAATGTCTCGAATTGAAAGAGAGGAAAAGTGGCGGGAGGAAGAGGGGGGGGGGGGGAAATGGTAGTTTTGAAAACTGTGTGAGTGGCACATCCGGCAGGAAGTTGTTATCGCTCACAGATCGTCAGACCGATTCTGTTTTAGTTCTGACTTAAATTTTTTTTCATCTTTTTTTTCGCTCTACTCTCGTTTCTTTATCTTCCGCAATATGGGGCCACACTTCACTTTGACATTGCCATCGTTTGATTTGATTTTAGTTGATGGGAATTTGCGAAAATGTGGACTTCCTCGGCGCCTGTCGAATTGGGAAAATTTTTTTTGGGGAATTTTTCGGGCGATCTTTGAATAAAATTTTTTACCACACGCAGGGGATTCTCAATTGATCGCTGGTGTCCTCAACTGTCAACACCACTCGACTATCCAACTCCCGATTCATTTGGGGTAGTTGTCAGTGAGATAGATGCGAATACATGACGTAAATATGGACATTTAGAAATTTGGGAGATTCCAAAAATGAAAATGTTGGTGGTATGCTTGAGCGGCTGACGAATTCGTAAATGTAATTAAATTTTGCCGTGCGGATTTGTGAATTCCAAGATTTGTATGCGCTAGTAAGTGCCATTACACCAGCGGGGTGAGTGACTTGACTCTGCTGTTAACACGAATATGCATTTCACTTGTCTCAATGCTCCTTCTCACAAGTTTCCGGCCACGAGTCTCGCATAGCAGTGAGCACTGTCTCAAAATGTGCATTTCAACTTGGCAGGAGTACCAATGAAATATCTAGCAGCACTGACTTTGATCTCCCGTAGCGTCTTCCAACCCGAAAACATGACCACCTCACCCCGCCTCTCCACTTCTTCTCATTCCTGAATGTGCCACACAGCTGGACTTGGAGAAAATACCCAATGTGTGTTCCCCCGCTAACTTGCATACGTCACGCTCAGTATGTTTCAACTTCTCTTTGGATTTTCGTTTCCGCGGGACACCCGGGAAGATATTAATTTTGATGACGACCCACTTCTGATATTTATAGGTATTCAAAAGTATTTAATTTAAATTTTGGAAATTAGGAGGGAGGACTTTGAGCTCCGATCCCAGCCGAATTTGCTTCTCCACGGAGTGAACTTTTTTTAGTTGAAATGGCCGGCCAACAAAAATCATGCGTACATCTAAAAGACTTTTATTAATGACTGAAGAGAACTTGAGGATTACATAAAATCATTAGACATTACTAGCTGATATAAATCAGTCAAATGCGTGCAAAAATAAGTAATGGAAGGATAAAAATATTTCGTCATTTTATTCAGTGACTAATGGAAAGTTGCATTAAGTACCATGAGAAATTTCTCTGGTGTCAGATAACGTCTTAGATGAGATAAGTGATATGAAGTGGATAACAGATTTACTTCCCATAATCAAGTGACTCGGTATGAATATGTTAACATGATCATAATTGCATTTGGTGCAACCTGAGGAACTGGATTCTATGATAAATAAGAATCTGTCAAATTAAACGAGTATCGACTTCGTCAAGAATATTTTGTTCTATTCTTTTTTGCAAATTTCGTAATAAAAAGGACTATTGACTTTGAACAAATTACTCGTGGCAGTGTATGGTCTTAAGTTATCGAAGCATTCGTGAGAAATAAAATTACTGACGACGTAATTGAGGTCATGGATATTTTTGGGATGAAAAAAATTTATTTTTTAGTGAGAAGGGCAATTAAATTTTGTTTTTACGTGTCAATAATTATTTTACATGAGTAGTTGGTTTGATTAAATTTTACGAACGAGTAAGCAATCTCATGGGGAGAGATAAAATATTATTGTCGAAGCTATCGTTTTGTGATAAAATCAATAACAATTCCATTTACAAATGCAGCATATGTTTTAATTCCAAATATCCGACGAATCAATAGGGAAACAGTAGATGTTGGCTGCAGCAGTCGCATATATTTTCTGCCCTACAAATGTCTAGAAAATTCGCCAAAGGCATTGGCTCGATGTAAAAAATTCTTGCCAACCCATATGGTATTTCCACTCGTCTGGCGTCGATCAAACGACACCATCAGGTGCCACCAAATGCATATGCATGGGAAATTATTCAGCAAACTGCGTCGTTGTGTTACCATCACCCTTCCTCAATTCTCGCGAACATTCACTAACCAACCAGCTTGGCAATGTAAAGTGCAATTGATCGTACATGTACATACACTTGGTGCCAATGGCCCCAAAGCAGCAGTTTGGGTTGGCTGATCTCGTGAACTCACGCCTGGGATTTATTACCGCACACTTCTCCTGTCCACTGACTCATCCATGAGGTATTCCGGGTGGGGAGGTATTGAGAGTTCAAATTCTGGAGACAATCTTTTATTTGTAGTCGATTGATGGACGCTCTCAATTTCAAGTGAAGTCTGAAATGTCACACAAATGTTTATCCATAGGGAGAGCAATTTTTTAGTACGAGAGTCCCTAAAAAATTCTGGAATACATTGACCGCAATGTTTCGGTCTCAATCAATCTGCAGGAAAAAAAATGGAATTAAAGCCGCCAGTTCTCATTAATTTCCATCCGAAATTTTAACTTTCAGAAGAGGATAGTCTTTTAAATTTCCGGACATTCCTATTCTCGATATAATTTCTCTTTGTATTTCTCCAGAATTTTTTTTTCTACTTATTCTCCCCCCTTCTGATTTATTATTCAATATCATTAAACCGTGTCACACCAGAATATGCCATCGTATCAGTAGATCCGTGTCGTATCAGCGATTATTAGCTCGAAAAAAAACAACATTCAAAAGTTATGCCGCAACAGTCGCATTTGCCGTCTCTGGGTTAATCGAGCGTGTATAGCTGCGTTTGCTTATGTTTCGAAATGAGCCACGGCGTCAGATGAATTGCATTATAAAGCGTATATTCGACGGTGGTGCAGAAGATTAATTGATTATTTCCAGTCAGTGAAGTTGCATAAATACGTTTTTTGTTTCTAGTCTGATGTATAATTTAACGTCTGCAACATCAGTGAGTACATTAGCTCACTTTGTTATTACACTATCAGCTCAAATATCGTTTGAGACATTACATTTTGATGGCATTCATTATTTATTTATTTTTTCTTTTACAAGAAAAAAAAAAAGCGCCCGTCGACGCTGGTGACTTGTGTAGCACAGTAACAGGTCGTTATACGGGCTGGGGGTCACGTCGTGGTAAACTCCACATGAAAATAGAGACAGTGGTTATACTGAAAAGCATGTTCAGTACCATCTGCATATGTGCGAGTATCCTATGAGGCGGAATGAAGTTGACTTTATCGGCGCCGATATACATAAAGCATTAGTCACGAGTCACACGGTGTTGGGAAGGTCCCGAGGGTCGTACCTGTATCCCTAATTACATCTGAAAAAAAATCGTGTCACATCCAACGGTACCCGATCAGTTTGCTTGATGAAGAAAAGAAAACAAGACCATTGAGGGGCTATTGTTGGAGAACAGAGTGTTCTCTTCTAACTGGGGCATTGTTGAGTGGGTTTTAAAACTTGAACTGGATTTTTATCTTCCTCAATGCTCCATGATTTTTTTTTTTCTATTAATTTTGTAGGTTACCGGCGTAATCTGATTGTCGATGTTTATCCAATTTTCATAATTTGACAAATTAATTTTTTTTCAATTTTACAAATTGAGGCACTTTACTTCAGCTCTTCCAATCAATTTACGAATTGTCAAACATTTGGTATTTCACTCGGGGAGAGAACATGAGCTGTTTACATTTTGCCGTTTTTAGTTTGGGTTAATGAGTGAAATATAAAAAAAATTTAATTGTGAATGAAAATGGTGGAAGTAATTTCGTAGCTATTGTTGGATGGAGAGGAGAGAGAAAGGGATAGGTGAGGGTATGATACGGGCCGAGTTATGGGGCTCTACCAAGCCCATTGAACTCCAGTTGTACGTCGCATGCTGTATTTACGATACGCAGCAGTACAATGGTGACAGAATTCACCGGAGTTACTCGTTTTCCGTTGTTATGGTAGCGGATAATCCGTGAATTCATGGCAGTTTTGAGGATGTTGGAATATATGAACGGTTGGATAATGTAGTTCCTGTGAATTTGAGAGGGAATCTCTGACATCCACTGGGACATTTGCATATGGAGGTAAAAATAAATAACTGGGATGAAGAATGAGGCGAATTCGCGGAATGATTCACCGCGCAGTTATAATACATTTCTTGCTAAGATGTCTGGTGGTTTCTCTTTTTTTTTTTTTTCTCGAATGGCTTAAGAAGTCGGGACTTCTTCATCGATCCTCCACTGGGAGGGAAAATATTTGTTGATAAATATGTTTTGACTGTTAAAAAAATTCATGCCTCAATTTTTTGTTTTCTTTTGTGTTTCCAGGGCTTCCAGTGGCCGCGGATCCGATTCACCCCTCAGTTCTGAGCTCGCCCTCGACAAACCGCGTCCAGTACCATCCCCACGGTGAGTAACAGAATCAGAGAATCATGGGATCCCCCGTTTTTCCCTGTTACCATGGGAGATTATTTTTTTTTCCGCTGCATTACCCTCGAACTTTTTTTTTACCGACAGACAAATTCATCCCCTGTACGGTGAGAAGGCTGGCCTTTTGGGGTACTACGACGCTGTCGGTAATACGGAGAATTTTCCACCCGCTCCAAATATTGTCGTCGAGGGTGGAAGAATCGAGTTTGTACGGCCATCGCACGATGGCACCACAACGACACGGAGAAATACAATATCACGTGGATCGCAGACGTTCATTGAACAGCCGGAGAAGTCTGATCCAGCCAAGGTGAGTGTTGACATTAATTACAATTTCATTATTCAACCCCTTTACTTTCCTCGTCAAATCATCCGTCACTCGATTCAAACAAAAACTCCTGGGGTTTACAACCCCTTCGTCGTCTCATTCGGTATTCATGGGGGTGGTAATTGATTTTACCAACAGTTAGCACCGCTTTTTTTTTCTGCAAATCACGCGTGAATATTTCGCTCCTCGACTCGAGGGGAAACAAAGTCTGATTACTAAAATCAGACGACAGAATAATTAACCATTAATTAAAAAACTTGGAAAAACTTTTGGCTCTTGAAATTTTTATCTAAGAAATTTTTAAATTCAAAAATTCTTGCGCTAAATCAGATTTTTCCACTCGGTAAAAATATTTATTTTTTATATGAATGATAGGGGATTATTTATTCTTATTTTGAATGAATATTCCCTCCACTTGAGACAATAAACATCATCTCGTTTCATTGATATTAAATGATCGTAAGCGGAGTGAAGTGGGCGGCGGGGTTGGAGAATTGGAGTTCAATCGAACCAAAAACCACACACACGGCCGCAGGACAGACTCGAAATTCTCTCCCCTTTGGCAAATCTAACCCGTTCGAATGCATCATCCACTCCCATTGAGGGAATTCAATCTACTCGTTTTACTCCCTTGCCATTGGATTAATTTTAACGATTTAATGAAACTGCGGTATTTCGCTCACGTTTTTAAGGACGTCGGTTTTTTTTTCCGAACGTCGTCTTTCAATTTTCGTCAATCGAATTTCCAATGAACCAAAAATTCCCTGAAAGACTCTGAACCCAAATAAATTCCTTGGCCACGTAAAAACGAATTTTCCGATGTTTCCGTCAAATTTCAAATGGGAAATAAATTCCCAGAGCGATTACCAGCAATATCCTGTCGTGAATATTTAATTAATTTTTCCGCGTGTTTTTTTTTTTTTTTAAGTGGGAGGGCAATTGGAAAATTGTTAAAGACCTGGCAAAAGGGGTCTGGCTATCGCTGTCTGCACACGATTGAGATTTTTCGTTTGGACATGTGAAATGCTCAATCTGAGTGATTGCTCTCCTGGACGATGGTTTGCCAAGTGCGGGCGGTGGGTGGGGATGGGGGGGAAAAATGTTGAAGCTAACGAGTCGACAGACGGTAGCCGTGAGTGCGCGGGGCGCTACGAGCCACTACCGATCTAATTCATGCCAATTTTCCCGGACTAAAAACTTTTGCATCGTTTAATTCAATTAGTTACGCTTCTCGATCCCGGCAATTAGCATATTTACATTTGCTCTCGTGGTGCCGCTACACAGGCAACGGGGGCCCCCCTCTTTATACATGTTTTAATCTTTCTCACTCGTACGTGGTCTTGAGGACTTGATAAAACCCAACGGGGCAATTCCTATTGGCCATCCGTGCCTACGTGTGATTCTGGGTAACTCGTTTAGATAAGCAGCAGCTGATAATCTCACTGCTAGAGATATTTTCATATCATTATTATTTTTTTTCGCCCTCTCTCGCTCTCTATCTCTTCGCCTCTTCCTTTTTTTTTCTTTGAATACCTGCGCACGGGAGATTCACGTATCGTTAATTATTAATTTGGACGATTGTTTAGTCGGGATTATTATGCATTGATGGAGCTCGTTTAATTAGAATTTTTCTGCAGATTTAATCTGACGAAACTGGGAGGGGGGGCGGCTGCGGGGGATGCGGAGAGATTAATGTCCGGAAATTGTGGAGGTTGTGTATTTTTTGGTTGAGGGGGAAATGATTAATGTTTGGGTTTATTTATTTCGAAGATGTGAATTTTGATCTGGTTTTGCGGGATTGAAATTAATTCGCCAACTAATGCTTGGAACGAGATAAAATTCAATATATAGGGAATGAGTTTCTCGGCGACTTTGAATTTATTTGGGAACGGGTAGAGAAAGTCAGGTTTTCCAAACTTCCCAGGGGGAATATTCTCGATTTTCGCCTATTATTTCGTTATCAAACAATCAAATAATTTTGTGAACAAATCTTGATGTCACATTGAGTTAATTTCCTAAATTTGATTGAAACGCGAGCCGAGAGTGACCTCAAACACTGGCAGGACGGGAAAAATAATCCGACAAATACCCCTCGACCTTCGAATTTAATCATAATATTTATCTCAAGTTTCCGTGTACAGTAGCGAGGGTGTCGGGTTTTGCGGAAAAATCAGGAGGGTGTCGTGTTTAGTAGAAAAAACGCTGTTTGCAAAAGTTGACGAGTTTAATTTGAGTATTCCCAGGTATCTCTTTTACCTCTAGAAAAACTACATTCCCATGTTAACCTATTTATTTAAAAAAAAATCCAGCTCATAAATTCTTCAACAGGCAAAAAAGTCGACCGCCTTCGAATGCATTCCCACGAAAATTGCAACTATAAGCGCTATGAGTTAGGATATTTTACAAGAAAACAGTTCATTACTTATAAAAATTACAGCCAACGCAAATTGCACGTTTTATCCCGGATAACCATGATTTACAATGTTCAATTTTTGTTTTCTCACTTCACCGGCCGTCGCCGTAATGATTCCCGACACATTTGCAAAATGCAATAAATCAGGCTGTCTAAAATAGACAAAGTACAATCGATAGAACACCTGAACCCATATATAATACCATCGTTGTCCAATTTTTTCACACCATTCAAGACACCGTAAATGATCCCTTACGTATACAAGGAAATACGTACGACTTTCGTCGTATAAAAAGGAATTAGAGGAGGAGGAGGAGGGTGAAGGAGACAAGGAGGGAACACGTCTGGAATTTATCGCGCGTGTACACCTATAGAACACTCGCATTGTTACTTTACCACCAAATGGCAAACGTTGAAACAAAGAAACAAGGGAGAAAAAAGAAAATACAAGGAAGGGGGTGGGTAAAAAAAAAAAAGGAAGGGACAAGGAAAAATGAAGTTGAAGAAAAAGTGCTCCCGTGGGCAAGTCGAATTTCACGGGCGACGAGATAGCAATACGAAATTGGGGGGAGTTAAAAAAAATGGAGTGAGTGGAGGTTCATCTGGACGGTTGAATTTTTTTCACACTGATAAAGGCTCCGATTGATGATAATAGAACCTCTTTTATGCGACCATTGTTGGTGGTACGTTGAAATGCTCGACCGTGTGTCACTCAGTTTCACTTCTGTCTATTTTTTTTTTTTTAAGGCTTTTTTTTTGTTCATTGTCCTCGTCACTTTTATTGTGAATACACTTTTAGTTGGGTTTTATCGCTGAGGGACGCCAGGGAGGAGTGAATGGATCAACATGATGCTCCCCACTGAATTTTTGCGAGGGGCGGGAATAAAGCCCTTTTTATGATTATTTCGCTTCTTTTTTTTTTTTTTCCTTTCGATTTTCAAGTCTGGGAATTCGGGGCAGGAGCAGATGATAGTGGGTTTGCGTGCTCTGGGGGAGATTTTTTTGGGTATGAAAATGAGGGCGAGGATCAAATGGAGAGTTTTTAAAGTTATTTACATTTTATATTGAGCCGGTGACTTTGGGACTTTCGGGAATTTTATCGCGAGAATAAATATTTGGATATATAAAATTGGGGATTTTTTTTTGGGGGAGTGGATTTAAATAGTCTGGGCAATTTGGTTGTAAATCATTTTCTTCGTATGGACAATTGGAGTCAAGACGTGTCTATTTAGTAATACAAAATTGTATTATCCGCTTGCAAGAAAAATTGGAAAGGAATTTTTTATGACTACCGTCACTATTTCCAACTCCACAAACTTAATTCGCACCCGAAAAATCCTTCATCGTTGTCCCAAGGTTTAGAGCTCTTCGTAAAGCGGATAATGGTTGCCGTTAGCAGGTCGGAGGGCCGATGAATTTTCAGACGAAAATCCCAAACAGTTAGGAGATGTCCAACCAGTCCCTTCCACCTTTCCGAAGATCTTCACTTGATGGGATTTACGAGGATGCGGGTTATAAGAGCTCCCCGTAGGACAGAGGATCCCCCCCCGAACTTGAGGCAAATCTTAGTGAGGTCATCGATCTTCCAGTGGGTCGAAGACGCAAAAAGGGAAGAAGGATAACCAGAGAAAAAAAAAAAGAAAACGAAGGCGAAAATTTCGTAACTATGTTCCCATACTTTGTCAAAGTCTGGAGAATTGCGTGACTGTAAAACCTCACCAATACTTAACTGTTTACGACAATGACCGTGGCTACAGGGGCATCTTACGGTGCTTAAAGTGCGCCTTAAAATCTCCAAGTTTCAGGTTAAAATGTTTGAGAGTTTCCAAAAAATATAGACTCGATTTAAGAGATTTGAGTGGCCCGAGCGAAGACTTTGGTAATTCAACTTAAAAGTTTTCTGAGAGTCTTAAAGGCCTCAATTTGAAACGTTAAGACTGTTTAACCGCTTCCCCCGAAATTTTAAAGTTTAATTTAAAAATTAATTGAGGCAAAAAAAAAATCTAGAATCCACCTCTGACAACAGGTCCTGAAAAAAAATTAAGAATTGAAATAATTCGCCTCCAATCGAGTGTAAATATATTTTATTCTGTGCGTCTACTGGTCGGCAGTAGCAAATCACGTGGAAAAAAAAATCAAATTGTCTGAGACATTTCTTAACTGTATTCACATAGTACTTAGTGAAAATGTTAAGGATCGCGTGACTGTAAAAACCCACTAACACTCAGCGGGTTATGGCAATGACCGTGGCCAAGGGACCATTTTAATGCCAACTGAGGAAAGAAAAAGGAGGAATTAAAAGAAATGACCCGAAGGGCATAATTAAGCTTGTCCCGAAGTAAAAATGAGCACGTGGGCAATTAACATTCAGCTTTTAGCGGATAAAGAGGCAATGAATGGTCTAGAGGAGAGATAAAATAAGGTGAGCTGTGGAAAGTTAGATAAAAAAAAAAAACGGTGAAAATATATCGAGCCACGATACAGTTTCAATATATACAACGCGTAGATTTGAAGATGGCTCTCTTACCTTTATTTTGCATTCTCTTCGATTGCTTTGGTTTTAATTTGCATTTTTCGGTGAGGCGGATAGGGGAATAGGGGCTTGAAGAAGCCGTTTTTCGGTAGATAGAATCTAAATTGAACGGCTAATTAATTAGCCGGGGGGACTTCTACGGCCAATCGTCGCGGTTTCTACTGCTCCAATTAATTGCCACCATTTCCACTTGTCGATACTCCATCGGGGAATACTTAACGTCCCTCGTACGCTTTGTGTGTGTATCCGGAGTGTGAAACGTACGATATTACTCATTACTTTCATTTTTATCTCAAGAGTTATGATTCCTAATAGAGAAAGACATTTTTTGCAAATTACAAAAAAAAATTAACCAAAATTAAATTAATAATCATAACAATTGATGATTATCTTTAAATAATTAACTTTGGACTAATTAATTAATTAGTAAAACACATTTGACAATATTTTTAGTCAATGAGCTCCATTAGAATTTTAGTCCTCGTAAAATTTATATTATCATACTATTTAAAATTTTTCGATCAGCTTTACATAATTATGAAAAGATATTCATCGAATGTAAACGTCTCAATTATCGACATTCAATCAATTTTTCCTGTTGAGCGAATGTAAATGAAGTACCGATTAATTTCCAATCAATTCCTCATTTTTTATGCGACGAAGAAAGAATTGCAAATGATGCATCAATTCATATTCAATAGATTTTTTTTTTCTCAAAAAAAATAACAAAATTGGAAGCCATTAATTAAAGATTCCGTCCTCCTCAGTGTAATTAAGTCGCGCTTTATTTTATTTTCGGTCCACGATCTTTTGATTACTCGGGGCTTTTTCCATTATAGAATGAAATTACTTTTGTAGTCTATTTATTCGGGCAGTAATTTAGAGGAAGCCCCGGGAAATTGAGTGTTGGATGGAACAACAGTTAGATGATGATGCTGTGAGGGGAAAAGGTGAAGTGGAAAAAAATACGCGAGTGTGAATTAGAGTAATGTTTGGCCACTGCTGAGCAAATACTTATTTACCTAATTATCAATTACATTATTTTCGAGTGTAGATTTTTTCCAGGCGTTACAAAACTCATTTACTTCTCACCGATTTTTAAATAATGGTTGTTTAACGATTTAGTTTTCTAAAATACACTCAGGAATAAATTTTCTCCGCTTCTTTTTTTTTCTCCCTCTCGTGGAATAATTTTATCCGGAAAGAAAAATCCTTTCTCAACAGGTGAAATTGGGATAAAAATAATAATATAAAACTGAATTGGATAAACATCCTTCCACTTCCTGCCGCGGAAATAATAAAATATGACAAAGGTAGTGGCATTCTCCCCACACTGGGGACCATTTTTCCGGATGCCTCGATCGGACTAGTCTCCCCGGGGATTTTCCACTCTTCTCCATATGAGAGAGAGAGAGAGAAAAAAAATGGTCTTTTCTGTACTCAGGGAAAGGACCACTTTATACGGAGGGCGGCTTTTCGCTCCCTCTGTCGAGCCTAAAGAAGATCAGCGGAGCTTCTTTCCCTATTTTCCCCTGGCCCCTCTGACAAAAATGAAAGCAACGAGGATGAGTACCGAGGATTTGCCAAAGTCCCCTTGAGGGATCGCTACAATCCACATCCTATATTTTTCGCATTTCTCTTCTCTACGGAAAAACATCGGCCAACTGTTGTTTTATCCGTCGTGCAATTTTCTGGATTTTTCGAGTCTTTTGATTTGAAAAAAAAATAAATAAATTACTGGGAGCTATAGGAGGGGAGGGGGAAATATACTGCTGAACAAAATTGGAATTTCATGAACACTTCTAATGTAACTCACCGGAGAGCAACGGTAAATGGGGGCTAGGGAGAAACAAGTGGGGATTGCTTTTGTCCTCATATGGGATAGTTGGTTTTGGTAATAAATTGAGGATCAACTTCCGAATGGGCATTTTAAATCGCGGCAAAAATTGTGGCTGTCCCCTGATTGGTTCGCGGAATCAGTAAATTAAATTTATCATTTCTATTTTTTATAATCCAATTCTCAATTTGTTGAGAGGAGTAATTCCTTGACATTTCGGGGGAGTTGTCACTCAGGAAAAAATTTAAACCGGAAATTCCGGTAAAAAATTGTTAACATTGTAGTCCATGTCTCTATATCTCCTTTTTTTTATTATCCATTATCTCAGTAATGAGTGAGAGAAGAGCGTTTCGCGTAGGAAATTTCAGTGCCTATAAAAAAAATATCCTCTTGTGTTTTCTCCGGGAAGAGCTGAAATTATAAATATTAAATTTACGATACCTGGGAAAGAGAAATTGTTTTTAATGATTGTAAGGTTAATCACTCTCGTCAAATAATGTTTTTTATTACATTATCATACAACATTTGATCAAACTGTTGGTCACAAAAAAATTACACCATTTTCATGGAAAATCCGGGGACTTTCACTCAAAATTGGATATAAAATTTTTACCGTCCACTTTTCTTATTACGCCTCGAGTTGCCTGCACAGAGAGAAATTTTAAGAAAAAATTACGGGCCCGACAAATAATTTAATGAATAGTTTTTCCTCTCAGAATGTAAGCCAATAGACAATTTTTAAATAATTATTTAACACGAACAACTTAAGTTCCCCGGTAGTCTAAATCTAATACGCAATATAATTTCATGAATAATTCTGAGTGTAAAAAAAATTCAGCTCCTCAAATGTCCATTGAATATTCCAAATAGCCCATCTGCTCTTTGAAGCAAGGTGGCGCAATTGGAACGCGTCCTACGCATGAGCCAAATGGAGAAGGCCGGCTGTGTGAATTGAGCCAAAGCACACCTTGCTCAAATATACAATCATCCATGAACCAGCTCATCCTCCATGAATTTCCTGTCTCGTGCCATCGGGCCAGGTGCATTGCAATTAACTATCATAAGAAACGACACAAAGGAAGTGGAAAAAAGGAAGCACTGAGGATCCCTTGCACGCGATCTCCCGCATAGCAACCACTATCAAGGTGAAAAGAATGAGAGGTTCAAGTTTCCACTTCAAGGTCCGCCAAACACTTTACTTTTCCACTCGTTTTCATTCGTATTAGGATGATAATTCCCAGCAAATGGATTTGCTGAAAAGCTGTTTCTCTTTTTCTCCTCTCTCTCTCTCTCTCTCGCTCTTTTTTTTTTTCCTTCTTCCTCTATCTACCTCTACGCACGGAGAAAAGGATGTTGAGAGGCCATTCCGTACCCTTATCACGTTCTACTACTCATCGAAGTCAAACCCCGTTGGAAACTGCCAACGGCAGACTCAGACTTTTACAGATGGGCTACTAGTTTCCATCGTTTTTGGGACGGGGGGGAATAGCTTCGGTTGCTGCCTGTAGCAGACTTCGTAAATAATGCAGATTATTTGTGCTGAGATATTCTTGAGCAAGTTTTTGGGAAGAGTTGGGATGATTGATGATATGAAATTACAAGCGGCGGAGAAGAAACTGTCTCTGGAATTTTACGAATCTGTGGATGTTTGTTATTTCTGTAGCGATACGGTAAACGGTTTAAGTCCAAATCTATGGGATATTGGAGAATTTGAGGTATTAGCTTTTTTGTAGGGCTCATCGAGGGCTGTAAAAAAGGTCATTATGAAAAATTCACTATCTTCTTCGATTCGGGAGATCTTCTGCCATTGCCTACAAAATAATAAAATTGTGGCATTTGAATTTCTCCATTAGAGATATTCTCTTGGCAATTTCTCGGGGGCAATAAAATCTTTATGGGAAATAATAAAAAAAAGTTCTTCAGAAAATCACGATTCGACGATTGACATTAAGGGGCGATAAGTATTGTCGAGATTTATGCCAGTGTCTCGTTGAAAATGTCGCACTGACTTCTTTCATTGATCTTTATTAAACCGAGCTTATGGCCGATACGTTGAGGATATATTGAAAGGGATATATCTCTTGAATTCTTGTAGCTTGATACTCTCGATAGCTGGGGAGTTTGTGGGGATTTACGATTTCTCACAGGGATTAAGGTATTTTTGAAATAAACTCGAGCATCCTTTCTATTTGGCATTCATCCCGATTTCTACTCCCATCCATTCTTCACGAATCCACGGATATCAATAAAAAAATTTATGCGCTGCGATGGAGTAATTCTGTTTTTTTTCTTGAATACATTTGCATATATCGGGAAAAATATAATACTCGATAAGTGACGAGTGATCGCGGAAAAAAATACTTTCAGTTAATCAGTGAGTTTGGTCCGGCCTAGCGACTCGGGATTGACAGGATCTGAGGCTCTTGAGACGATTGAATTTTTTTTCTACGTCATTAAAACTCGACGAGCAACAATTAAATTAACTACTTCGAAAGGGAATTTCGAATGAGCTTCATTTTTTATTTAAATTTCATAAACCCAAGCCGGTGTTATCTCTACTAATTCCTGAGCCATTCAAGAGACAATTTCGCGGCCATTAAAATTTCTTTCAGTCATACGTCAAATTAATTGAGTAGAAACCCTTATCTCGCCGTATTCTGACATGAAAATGTGTTCATATCTGCTGAGTGAAATGATTCTCATCAGCGCTCAACTTGAATTGACGATAGCAAATGTGTTTTTGTCATGATTAATCGTGTTAATTCGCTCATTAAAGGAGAAAATTACACGAGTGCCGCTCTCCACGAACTTGAGGAATGATATTTAATTGAGACCCGTGTAATCTAACTATTAGCGCGATGATATCAGGAATCGTAAAGGAACCCAGTGTGAATGTCATTGTTCATGAGGCTAACATTTGAGTGTTATCTCGGTGGACGCGTGACTGGTCCATGAAAGCGGG
Organism: Psyttalia concolor; assembly: GCA_030522845.1. Classification (NCBI taxonomy): domain Eukaryota; kingdom Metazoa; phylum Arthropoda; class Insecta; order Hymenoptera; family Braconidae; genus Psyttalia; species Psyttalia concolor. The sequence goes on along the minus strand of JAPYZM010000042.1, from coordinate 16,166 downwards.
ATAACGTTCTGGTATATACTGGCGAAGGTATAGAAGAGACAGTCTGGAACGATAGTGTCTGGATCCCTAGTCTTCTCTGTGACGAGATCCGGCGCCATGTAACCCCTCCTTATTTTCCACCCCCTCACGACTCTCGTCGTCTTGTGCCAACCTCGCTGCCACCAATGCCTGTCACTCCTGTCCAATAGTGATTTCCCTATCATCTCTTCACATTGAATTACCGATAATAAAGAAAAAACGCTTGCACGCGGGGAGAAATTGTTTACTCACCCGCCGAATTTTTTATTTTTTTATTATCCACGGAAATTTCGTTATTCCTTCACACGACGAAATTCCCTCAAAGTAGTTTGACAGTTGCCGACAATTTAAAGTGTCGAAGGAAGTTTAAATAATCGGCGAAAATGATTATTATATTTTTTATTGAACATTTTTGAATTTTTTCAAGTGCACTTTTGAGTGGATTTTTTTTTTTACCGTGATTCTTTGGTTTTGTCCGTTTTATCGGATATGTTCCCTCGATGATAACAATATCAAGCCGCGCGTGGAGGAGGGAATTGTTATTTAGAGCCTATAGCAGCCATTTTGTGCAGGGGTGGGATCGGACAAAGGGGAAGCCATCTGAAACTGTAAAAAAAAAAGGGTTCATCTTCACTTGACGCGTCCCGTGTGATCTCTGACACAGAAGTGGAGGGTCGCGGCAGTGCCAGTGGGGCGAGGTGGACAAGTGGGTGGGAGGAGAGAATTCCTCTCTGAGGGTGGAGAGGACTCAGGCAGGCAATAAATTTCAATCAGAACTGATTATACTTGGCGCATAGTCTATTTGAACGCGGAATGCTTTGATAGTCCATGGAAAATTGATTTAAATATCACATAAAGCATTTTGGAGTGGGAATCAATGGTTTACGATGCATGAACAAAAAATGCCAGAGTTAATGCAAAATCGAGAGCATTCAGAATTAAATTTATTAGAACTTAGGAGACATAATGAAATTACCTGGCTCATGTAAAACGTAACTATTCGGTTCTTTTGCTGGTTATTTTTATTAATCATTTCTCTTCGTGCAATTAAATCACATGCTGTCGATTGCCCATCGACTGGGACAAGTCAGGACCACCTGAGCATCAAAAACAGGATGATAAATTCGATAATAAGTGTGACAGCCACTGCCGCAATTCAATTAGACCAGTATCGGACCACTTACCCAAAAGTTATGGATTTGGATAAATTCGAAGTCGAGCCTGAGTTCTATCTCTCCTCTCGACCTACCGCATCCTATATTCCCTCAATTTAATTGACCGTCTCGAGGAGGCAGGTGCATCGAAATCAGAGGCGCTCTATTTTTTTTTCATCTGCAAATTTTTGCGGAAGAAAATTATTGATTTGATTTAGATAAAAAAAAAAAAAATAGTGCGCGATAATAACGGCAATTTATTCGTCGTGTCACAGCACTTAATTGGCTGCTGGCAGAGAGTTTGATAATAATTCCCAAGTCCCCCAGTGGCTACAGTGCAATATCGTTGTTTCCATTTCTCCGTAATAATTTGGCTTTTAAACTTTACCTCAACCTCCCTCGAACAGTTGCACCACACAGACGTGGCGAACCATCGGCAAAATACACGTCTAGAGCGCCAAGGGTAATTGAAATCTAGCGGTGTTCGCATATTCCGTAGGCTTTTGATGTTATCCCCGGGTTTGTAGCCGCAATATCAGAAAATCGTCCTACGATCGTTTATGATTTTCTCGCTTTCTCGTCGATCCTCTCCCTCTGGCCCATTGTAATGCGACGGCTAATTAACGCAACCGCTTTACAATTACTGTGCCCCAGCGACAATTTAGAAAAAAAAAAAATTTATTCCGGGAAGGTTCAAGTGGCCGGCGGAAACGACATCTCGGCAGAACAATTTTCAAGTAATGTTAACAATGGTAATTCTTGGGTAATTGCAGAGATTGAATTTTTTTTCTGTTTACATTGACTGATTGTTAAAATCGATTTTTATCTCGCGAGTAATTCGGATACCTCGCGAGGTATTCCAATTGCGAAATATTTGAGATAATTTTGGGTGTGGGAATATTTTTAAGTAAATTATATTCCATTGTTAGGGGTTAATTACTGTTGTTCATTGTTATTGTGAATTTGATATTTATCGAATGATTCACAACTGGGAAAAGTATATTTTTCCCATTTCGTTATTTTCGTTAAACTCTCCGCGGATTTCTTCAACGCAAACTCAACAATTCTTCTACCTCTCAAATCACCTCAGTCTCAACTAAAATCCGCATGTTCACCTCCAGTAACAGCTGAATTTTCTCACTTAAAAGTATTCCCTCCGTGAACGAGGAAGAAGTAAGGACTCATCCCCAGTGGTTGAGGTCTAAAGGTCGCCCTCAGGGATTTAAACGCTGCGGCGAGAGGCGCATTAAAGAAACAAAATGGCAGGCAAACACGAAACTAGTGAGAAGATGAGATAGAGCTGAATAACAAAAAACAAAAAATTAAGAAAAAAAAAAGAACACGTCCGACTGAGCGTTGAGGATCACGTGCCGCCTCGTGAAGCATAGAAAATAACTAGTCACTAGCCATGAGTAACTGGCAATCCAACGTGAATTAGGAGGGTGCAGTGCTCAACCGAAAAAAAAAAAGAAGCGGAAAAATTTGCGAAAATTACACGAATTTCTTTTGTCATTTGTCCGGTATTTTCTTCTCTCGTTTCTCCCCCTCCATCAATTATCCAATCAACTTTAATTATCCCCCTGTATATTCCCTGATTATAACCCTCGTGATTAGATAAAAATAGCTGAATAGAAATAAATTGCCGAGATTGATAACAGCGAGGCGGGGGGGAGGGAAAAAATAGATTAAGTGAAAAATGTGGAAAAAATTTATCCGAGGGCATGCAACTCCATTACGAATAAAACGTATAGATCGCCGTTGGTCATGCCTGCCCGGTAGCTAATAAATAAAGACGGGATACTGAGATTATCGATAAAATATGTAGCGCACATACCGCATCGTACAACCGCTGCCGTGAACCAAGAAATTATAATCCATTCGGTTATATCGATTTATTTACGATGTTTAGAGGTTTTAACAAAACGATGAACACATACAGGGTTCGTTGGTTGGATATTTATCTCGTCGGTTGGGGCGTTTAACTCACTTTATTTCCGGTATTATCGATCACAATGAGAATGAAAACGTTTAATTAATGAAACTGGTTATAATGAAATTGTCGTAATGCATTGGGGAGGGCGATATCGGAGATATTAATTATACATAAAGTACGGACAGTCGATTCATCATTTGTGATAGATAATTCACTTTCTTCGGGGAGCCGGGGGGATGCCATTGCATTTTCATTTGAACAGATACTTCATTCAACTGATGTACAATCTTCGGTGTAGTTTGTATTGATTTTCAATACAAAGTCACTGGCCGCCCGGGGTTTTCTCGTTAGGAAACTGTCACTTGCGGTTGACGTTTAATCCAGTCAATTATCATTGGAGATAGAGTTTCTCCTCACGGCGTTCAATTAATGTGGAGGAATATTTTTTTGAAGGTTGTGAAATTGGGAATACTGCGGGATACCGGTGGAGAAGTGCTCAATAAAAGCTAACAGCAGATGGACTTTTTCGTATTTACGTCAAAAATATTACGGGACTAGGAGAGGGAACGGTTATTTTTACTGAAAAAATTGTCTCTCCCTGTTTCAGTGGAGTCCCTATCAATAGTATCTCCACAGACGGTGAATAACCAAATCATATATTCAGGTATGAATTCACTAACTGGATTGACGAGATTGTCATCAGCAAAATAAACTCAACAACGTCCAAATATCTTCCAAGTACACGTCAACTCGGTCCAACCTCCGGCACTGAAATATATATTATTACTCAGCATTTAAACATTCCGTCAAACCAGTTATTTGAGCCACGAAAAATTATCATGATTTCGTGACGAAAATAAAAAGAGAGAGGGGGAGGAAAGGAGGAAAGGAGGAGGAGGGGGGGGGAAATATATGTCTGACGGCATTTTGTTCCCGGGGGTATGAAATGAGTATGTGAAATTCATCGTAAGAATGTGAATCGGCAGCGTGTGTTCCCTTAACAGACACGTCGATAAGAGCCCAAACGATTTCCGTAGAATTATGCAAACGAGCATGTTGCCGTAATCTCGCTCTCTCACTCCACAACATTTCTCTCTTCATTTTCATCCTCTTGGCGTACGATGTTTTAAACCGACACGCCAGCCACATGAAGGTAATTGTCATGGGGCTTTTTTGAGATACTGCCGCCGCCATTCACTGCGCCCGTGAAATGTATACTTTACGCTGAATATACTTTCCCACGTATCATCTCAATGTCACGTTAACATTTTTATTTCGGGGATTCTTTTTTTTTTTTTCTTCTTCTTTTTACTGACAGCTCTCGTTCACCTGCTCTGCACTCTTAGACATTTCTGCGGAATTGAGCAATAATTTCGGATGAATTTTCAAAGATTTGGAATTTTAAGTCAATTTAATGTCACGCCGCTCGTGAAATTGGGGATTTAACTTGAAAATTCAGGAGAATTGGATTTTTGAGGGGCTGAGGGATGAGGCAGTTGGTGCAGTGAAAAGTGTTCAACAATTTCCACTTCTCCTTTGAAACTCGTTATTTTCCTCGATTTTATTAAATTCAATTTTATTTTCCGACGCTCTCTCAACTCATTGGATTATTATAGTCTCCTTTAAAAGAAAAAAAATGATTTCCTCCCCCATCGATTTTTCCGGAATTATGATTGATGAATGGGCAACAATTTTTCCACTGGCTTTACATCCACCCGCTGTCACTCCCGAATTTGCCAGTGCTCATCGCTTCACCAGTCAAAAGAATTAATTTTAATATCGATGAATAACTGAAGCGCATCATCCATTTCAAACGCGATCACATCATCCCACCCGTCGACTCTGTCAATCGAGATTTTAAAAAATTTATCGCAATGAGAGATAAAATATTTACCTTTGTCTGCAGAGTTAATAAAAATTTTCAGACAAAGTTTTTTTATCTTCTCACCGGAGGAGGAACATTTTCCAGTCGTCATGGTTCTCGATACGAAGACATTCTTATTACAGAGGAAAAAAATTTTCTCCCAGTCTGTTTAGTTTCGCAGTCGCAGGGAACGCCAGAATTTCGGGTATGAAATCCCTTCGGTAATCAAGATGAGGGAAAATTCAAATAGAATCTCTTTAGGGCTCCTCGGAGAAATGCTACCGAGGGCTTTCGGTGGGGCTCTCGAGATGTGTATGTAACTAAGACATCTACGAAAACCGATTTTAATCAGAGTAAACCTCTCCGAGGTCCCAAGATGGCCTTATCCAAACTCCTTTGTTCAGTCTTTCACACATCTGTTGAGGTGTATGGAGATGTTTGTGGGTGTTTGATTTTAAAACTGACCCCCCTCACGAAAATGACCCTCGACGTTAACCCGTCACAATATTCATACCTGTCTGTGCCCTTTCGTCGAGCTTAAGGAGCTATTATTATTAACGTCAATCCCGGGGGATCAGCCAGAGGTTATGAGCTGCGTGTGAACGGAGTCATCTGCTGGGTGTCCAGCGGTTTTGATGAGCTTTCAGAATTTTTTTTTCAAGAAAAGATCACCCAGAAATGGGTCATTCCAGCTGAACAAACTCTCTTAGAATCAAATAATTGTCACAAGCGATTTATATCGATTTATCGAAAATAGTATTCAACTGGTATAATGAAAGCGCTTGGCAATAGGCGTTCACATCTTTTCTGGCCAGTTCCATCGCTACCTCCTCTTGTTTCCGAGAAATCATTAATTCTCTAAGTGTGTGTCCTCTAACCTTCGCATTTGAATAATGAATGGATTTAATCCGCCATTTAGTTCCAACAAATTTTGAATTTTCGCAACAAATAACGAGAACCCAAGCATTTCATTCTGATGAGGGTGACACAATGTACTAGGGATAACTCGAAAAACCCCAGTGGGCGTTGAGGGGACGAGTTGTAGTGGTGTAACAATGGGACTCGTCTGTTTCCCCTTAATACCTTGATCCCACAAAGGGAATCGAACGCTACAGTGCTCTCCCATGCCAATTATACGCAGATCCTGAAGGAAAACATAAGAATACCATAACTGTAACTTGTTACTGTTTGTTAGTTCTCTGGAGTTAAAAATTCTGAGGCTTTTTTGAAGTTTCTTCTACTTCTTCAAATTGTGTTAATTTTTTTCTTTTCAGTTGTCTAGTTTAGTCTAACTTTTTTCTGCCTGGTTTAATGGATTTTTTTTTATAAATAAAAGGGACATACCTCTTGGCAGATCCTGGCTGCTTGAGGGCTAATGAAACTAAACACTCCTTAACCCTCTGTTCCCTTGGAAATGGGAATTAGGGGCTTCCAGACATTCTTCAGACAAACCCTTTCAAAGTTTCAAGTACATGGTCTCAGAAATTCCCAGTGAATTCCGCCTTCACGAGGAGGTAGACCAAAAATGTGATGTTCAGACGTCTAAGGATTGTTGGCTGATCCTCAAAAGGCCATCGCTGTAATTTAACGCTGAATTAACTCGGTGAGAGGATATTCAATGGATATTATTGATGAAAAGCGCCAGGACATTGCAGTCATATTTTTTTTTACAAACTTTTGGGTTATGTCGTCGGTGCTGACGGAAATAATGAAGTCAGGTGGGAGTCAACGAGCCAAGTGGAAGTGGGGTAATGAGTTGAGTTGCCAACTCACTGAGAAAGTTCAATTTTTTTATCACTTCCGGGCAATTTTTTGCCGCCGAATTTGGAGAGCGCCCGAGAATCAATAAAGAGCGTTTAGGGGAGGGTAATATGGGTTAATGGGGTGTTTCTAATTTTGGATGGAAACACGGAATGGCTCAAGTACACTGAGAGAAAAATTCAGTAGAAATTGCCGTTTCGTTATGTACTCGTGGGGGGATTCTGGCCGCTCGGGGAGAATTGTCTAGACGGGTGCATAATTTTTGTTAAAAAAATATTTATATGAGATGTATGAAATTAATTGTGTTTTCAAACGCTTGAATTATGACATGAATTTTTTTATGCCGTCCTCATGGACGTCTTCTTCATCTGTAATTTGCGTCATCACTACAGATTAGGAAATAAGCCCACGCGTCTACGATGAGATTAAACGAGCTTTAATAATTCGTTCGTACTTTCCCAACAGTCACTCCTGATTTTTAAATCAGAATTGTTGTTGCTCAATCATTGAACATATTGAATTGTCATCGATTTGACAGACTATTCTTCCCGGAATTTATGGGGCGAAAACGTCAATGGAACTTTCGATTCTAATTTTTCAATGAACAATCGGAATTGTTGTGTCATCGGAGGAATAGAATCCTCTCTCGCCCTGGCCACTTTTCCTTTTATCGGTCGCGGTATCTTCGGCGTTAATTAAAATCAATCGTAATGGAAGTGAAGTGGTTGACGAATCGATTAGCTATTACTTAAGAGAAAAACGTAAAGACTGATGAATCATTTCAACAATTCATTCGACATGATTTCCTCGACCTTTTGTGATAGACGCAGGCTAACTGGAACGAAATCTGTTAACACGGAGCTCATGAAGAAATCATTACTGGAGCAAAGTGATAGAGGAACATGACTCGGTGAATCACCCTCGAACTATATAATTTGACAGGATTGAAAGTCATTATTCACAGCAGGAAAAAAAAACTGGGGGAAAAAAATTTCTCTCAGGAGAAAAAAAAAATTAATTTATCCTCCAAATTTCTCTCGGCTTGTTTACTAAAAATTACTTGGGGTAGAATAATTGTCTTACCCCACACGGAGAGAAGTATTCAGTAAAAAATGTGGAACGATGGCATGAATGGAGCCAACTTTTTTTTGCCGCCAATTTTTATTGAATATTTCTCTACGTCCAGATATTCCCAAAATATCTAGAATAATTTGGCCGTCAGCTATTCTGTACACCTCGGTTGTTCTCCACTGCTGCCAACCACAGAGAGCCTTTTATTTTTTTTACCAACGTATTTCAAGAAAATCGTCCATCTCTGACGGGCTCAAAGAGCCGTGTGAAACCGCTCGAAATTTCAGTGAGAAACGGTATTGTCGGATCCCACGGAAAGGCACGATTAACCGGCTCGGTGATTTTTCCATCGACTCTTTAAGACACCTATTTCATTTCCTGGAGCGTAGACCCCGCAGGAGTTGATCCATGACGAAACTTCCTGTGTATCTCCAACGAATTTTGAGCATTAGCCCTGAAAGTTTAAGGCCAATGATTTAGTTCTTTGTAATCAGGGAGCCCCTCAGAGACTCATTCATCACTCTTCCTCTCTCTCTCTCTCTCTCTCTCTCTCTCTCTGTCGCTCTCTCCTCATTCTCATCCGCCCTCCCCCCTTCGGCCATTATTACTTAAACTCTTACCAATTTTTTGTATCAGTAGCTGTGACGAAGATTGAAGACACATCATCATACAAAAATTTCCCTCGTCCCTCATTCTTTTTATTTTCCCTCTCTTTATGTATGAATATTCGTAGTCACTTGGCATAAAATTTCAATTCCACTTTTCCTTTCACTGTGATTACGGATGATCCGGCAAATTCGCTGGTGGAATTGTCAGGAGTCAGCAGTACGGAAGCTGGGAGGGCTTAGGGTTGCTTTCTCCTCGAGTGTGCTGAAGGACTGAAAGGAGAAGGAAATGAGGAACTGGGGAAGATGACAAAAAAAAATGGGCAAGTTTTTTTTCGAGGGGTATAAAGCCACCAAAAATGGGAGTACAGGGGGACATTCGGGGGGATTGAACAAAGGGGGTTGATCATTTTAAAGTGATTATTAAAATCAGGTGATTGATTGCGTACCAGGCGAAAGCGTAGTTCCTACTCGATGACGAGAGATTGTGCTGATACTGGGGGGGAAAAACCGCGGTTTTAGAGGAACAAATTTAGGGATTTTGAGATGTTGGGGGGGAGGGAGATAAATTGTCTTTTAATTTCAGGGAAAAATTTCTATTTAGCAGTCAACAAATTTTACTGAAGCGATCATTTTTACTGAATTTATTCTCTCCGGGGAGGATAGACTTCAGAAATTCAAATTTTCCTCATTAACTGTTTCCCCCAAAATCAATAAATCGGAAATTAATTCAATCAGTGGAAAATGTCGAATTATCAGAAGAGGAGTATCCACTGCATTCAGTAAAATCCTGGAGCCAACGGTTTTCCACGGAAAACAAAGATGACATTATTTGAAAATTTTTTTTTTTGTTTTTCGGATAGAGGGAGCTAAGTTTACGGGGGTAGTTTTGATCGGAAATTTAGTAGTAGTCTTGTGGAAGTTTACGGCAGTGCGCCTTTAAGGTTTTCTATACCGAGCTCAGCACGCGGTAGTATGGGCTCTTTTACTAAAGAACAATAGAAGGAGGGGTTTGCTCTTGGCTATAGGGTTGGGAGCGGAGAGAATGGAGAGGAAATGCGGATGAGACAGGCGGCCGGAGGGTGGTGGAAACGGCGGTGAAGAAGGGAGGGCCGTGGGAGGGGGTGGAAAGGTGTACGGAAAGGAGAGGCATGACAGGGCGAAGCTAATAGAAATGAAGAGCCCTGCTATCGGAGTAGACACCACCCTCTGACGACTTCCCATCCAAAACTGTACGGCAGGTGGCGTTCAAGCTTGGAAAACTTTCATCGCCTTTTCTCTATTTTTATCAGAGAAAATGTCAGTGTCTTTTTATCGCATTTTCTGTCTACTCAGTTTCATGTGGCATGTTTTGGGGGGGGGTAAATCTGGTTGAACATTTATTTTGTAGGGGACGTCAGTTGCAATAATTCGGATTTTTTTGGCAATTGAATTTTAATAGTTATTGTCATTGGCACCCTTTCTATTCTTCTGATTTTTACCAAAGTCGGCACTCTTTTGACGATATCTCAAAAACTATTGATCCTGGCGGCCTGGGGTGGGTCTCATTCGAAAGCTGAGCTCATTTCCCATCGATATAGGGTATTTGCAAATTTTTAAAATCATTTTTCATCCCTTTTTTCGAGCAATTTTATGAATTTCAGAAAAAATTGGAAAAACGATTCGAGAAAAAATTTCAAAAATTTACCAATATCCTACATCGATGGGAAATGAGCTCAGCTTTCGAATGGGACAAACCCCGAGGCGATAGGATCAATAGTTTTGGAGATATCGCCAAAAATGTATTCAGCCAGCCGAAAATCGGTAAAATAATAATAATAGAAACAATTTGCTAACAATTTGCTCGTTCTCCCGATTTGCATCATTTCGACAATTATCTACCGAAGCACTCGAATGAATAATACTTCCAAGAAGATAGGCGTCGGGGGGGGGAGAAAGTTTGTGAGGAACAGAATGGGAGTTAAGGTGTATTCGTTCGAGTGTGAAAGCTCAAATTGATTTCTCAAACCGCGGGATACTTTATGCAAATCCTCCTCACTATAGAAAGGAGTATCAAGCGAACTGCGAGGGGGAGCTTTTTGTACAAGATCACGCGAAGGATAGGTTAATACACGTATATAGGGAGCTTCTTAAAATATAGCTAGTGATTTCCGGGCGCGACGGCCCTTCCGCCTCTCCTCTAAAGAACCCCCTTTCTCAGTCAACCCCTTTTCACCGCTCAATCGATATCATTATAACTTTCTTACGCTGTTAGAGTTGGAAAATTATTTTGACGGAGTTATTTGACGTATACAATGTAGGGGGAAATTTATTTTCATATCGCGACAGATTGCTTGGAGTATCTGATCTATAGTCATCAGTTCCCAGAATTTTCCCTCCAGCGTTGGAATTATTTGACAAGTAAAAAAATTATTTTTAGGATTGTCTGATTTTTTAGGGAATACAGTCGCAAATTATATTCGTCCCTGTCTAGTTTTTAGTTTAAACGGCTGGGAACATAATTAATGTAAGAACACATGGCTTCACATCAGCGCAACATTAATGATTGTGGTATGGAATGGTACATTGCAGAATGAATGGTAAAATTGTCGGCGGTTTATCGTAAAGGAAACACTCGCAAAGGGATATCAGATAGGGTTTTACCTAAATCCACAGCTGAATATATTGTTTGCGTGCCAATCACAAGCACCTGTGTATTTCGCACACAGTCCACTTTGATGCGATTCTCCAGCATCTCAACCCACCCCAACGCCTGTAATTACTCTTGGGTTGTAACCCTCTCCAGTAGGTTGTTCCGATCACACTGAGGGAGGCTTCTGATGCATGAATGCGAATGGGAGACTCATGTGGAAAGCACACATATCCATTTCCAAATGGTGATTTCGCATTTGAGGAGGACTGACCAGCACATCTGATAATTGTGCAATTTGATGAACGGATGGGAAGGAAATTACCAATGGCGGGAGGTGGGACGTCATTATTTGGGGGTTGTTTGTAATCATTATTCAGGTTGTTTGTCATCTTCGTGAATTGCGAGATGTATTGGGGATCTGGCTGTTGATTTTTGCTGGACGTTCTTCTCACCGAAGTCCACTGGAAGAAAAAATGTAATATCAAATATTTTCTGTTGATAAAATGCAATTTTTGTGGATAAAATTTTTTTCTCGACGTGGGAGGAATTTTAACGCGAAAACTCGTGGAGGTTCTTCGAAATTTTCTCATCAACTTTAATCATAATTGCGTCATGGTTTAATCCAATTAGGCCACTCGCGTGGAAGTAAACGCTGTGGCTTCGATTATCATTATGAACATGCACGTGTGGTAATTCTGTCCGACAAAGTACGGCCGGAAATTAAATTTACATCGAGAGTAGATGTTTGAAAAAATTTTCTAGCACTTGAGATTTTGGGGAGATAAAATGTTGCAGTTGTAAAATTGTTTGGAAGTGAAATTTAGAAAAATCGGGAGTCACTGGGTTCCAGGGGGAATTGAGGGGAGGAGAAGGACGGAAACAGCCGAGAAATCATTCTAGTCGATATCTCCATTCACTCGGGGGCATAAATCTGTTGAAAAAAAAACACAATTTGAATTCATAAATTTTAGAGACAAGGTGAGGGCGAAGCGAGCTGTGCGTTTGTAGAGCGAAGGAAATTTTGTTTTGTTGAGGAGCGTCGGACCCGGAGGTGAGGCCCGGAGAGACAAAAAAAAAGTGTCGGAACAGATTCTCCGGAAACAAATTCTCTGGGTAAATTTTATGACTTCCATCTAGGTAGCGAAAGTGCCTGAACTGTAAATTTCCGAGAACAATGATTTTTTGTAGGAATGAGATGACAAGGATTTTCAAGATATATATTTCCGGGATTTTATGACTACTCGGAGGAATTAAAACTTTATCTTCCTGTTACTTGGGGCAAGGAACTGGTTTTAAATATACTTTGTTTAGAAAAATCTAGGAATGTCTTACAAAATTGCTCTTTAAAAAAATAATATCAAGGTAAGAAGTTTAAACAAATTGTTATTATCCTTTTTTTCGTCACAGAAAATTGCAATCACGAGGGTAATATATTATTGCCCTCAATTTCAATTTCAAGAAACAAGAAAAAAAGGTATCTCCAATTTATTTTCCCTCTTCTCAGTCTCTCTGTTTGAAAACTGAACAATTGTTGGCAGACAATCCCCCAGAATTTTCTAAAGAAGCGTCGGATGTAATTTAAAACGCCAGATTAAAACCGACAGTGGTTACAAAATTGAGTATGCGCGTGGGCAAATCTGTTAATGCTTCAAATTGATGAACAGGTGTGATTGACATGATCACGTGTGGAAACCTATAGGAGGGAGTGCTCGTCCCTATTCGTGGGTGGTTCGTGAGGATTACTGACGTGAGCATGGATTTGCCAAGCGAAGAAAAAATTTTTATTGTGGTAACTGAACTCCATGGACTCGTTCAGGTTACGACGGAAATTAATTCATTACCTGTAGCTTAAATAATTTCCTTGGAATCGGCTCACTAATCTCAATGGAAATACTCTGCTAGTACTGACAAAACCAGGCAGAGACCAAACATTGATTTTGGCGATTTAGAATTTGAGTGCTTCGACCGCATCCGTGAGCGGTTGGAAATTGATGAACGGATGGTAAATGAAATGTCCATCAGAGGACGACATACAGCGGCCGACGTCATTTATACCAGCGTCCATCATTATGATCATCGAGCCAATGAGTCTCTGCTTAAATATCCAGATTTCACCAGGATTAGCTAATTAATTCACTGACTAATTTCCTGATTAATCAATTAATTTTTAAAGAATTTTTCTTTCGGTGCACTCACGTCACGGTTGGCCTGTAAAACCCCCAAATTTTCGTTATTCATATCAATTACTGGAAACAGATCCCCCGCATTGTCCGAGCATTTGACCGCCCGCAACAAAGGTCATGCAAATGCCCCGAAATTTATTCATTACAACCCGGGAAAACATTGAAAATGGTCTGAGGGGGGCCCTTGAAAAATAATTCGTCGTCATATAAGCCCATCGAGAAATTGCAACAGCGCATTTATTTGATGTTTAGGATAAAAGAGAGAGAGGAAAAAAATATACAATGCTTGTTGAACCTCCATGTATGGATAATGTACCAAAGTGACGTTAAAACGTTGAAACTTGGCCGTGGGGCGTATATCCGGGGCGCGTGTTTTCGCGCGAAAATTGAAAATACCTCGACTTCAAAGAGGTGTTACCGATGGGGTGACTAGTAAAAGCGAGTGAACGATTACGTTAGAGGGTTGAATGTCGGGGCGTAAGGGAGGGGGAGATGGGGATAGACTGTGAGGTTGTATATACGTCTTTCGATGGTGTTGAGTGACGAGAGCCGAATAGTTCGCATCGTACGTTAATAGCTCATTAAGCCTGGCGCTTCTCATGCTGTGACAAGGGAACAACTACACTGTCTACCCAATATTAACTAAATATGGGTAGCGCAATGGGGCGATGGGCGGCCGGGGGGGGGGGGGAGAGGGATCCCATGTTGCACATTGACTTTGAAAGCGTGTGAGAAAGGCTTTTTGGCAGACAATGCGCTTGGGAAAGTACCCACAACTGTCTGGAGCGAATTCAGAGGAAAACTTTGACAATGTACCAAAAGATCTTATCGCGTGATATGGGATTTTTCTTCTCAACATTTTCCTACGCTACGCTTGAGAGAATCCATAGAACAGTTGCATGAAATCCACTGAATTTTTCATGATACGATTGTTAAAATTTTTTTTTAATGTCTCCTATAAGTTGAGCGATATATAAATTTTTTTTCGAGTCTGAATAAAATTCAGAAGTTCTCTCTGCCACGCGGGGAGGTATTCTTTAGTAAAAATTAACGCTTCGTCTCAGTGGAAGTCACTATCTTCAATAAGAATTAGGCAGACGTCTAGACAATTTAAAAAAAAATTTAGTCAACAAATTTACTGAAGCGGTACGGGAATTTTTCTCTCCGGTCGGATGAGATCAAAGTTTCGGGACTTTGGTATTGGAAGCTGAAGATTTTGTCCTAGCGCTGGGGGGGAAATATCGCTACGTAATCGAGTAATAAATAAGCAAATGAAATAAAAGTTTTTTGGGGCTGCAAAAAAAATTGAGGTTTTAGCATTAAATTTGGTCTTATAGCTACGAAAAGTAATCCCCCAGTTGGCGTCGCTTCGCAACGAGGGGATTGAAGGGGTTGAGGAGTTGCTGGGAAGATGGGAATTCGGTGGAAAAATGCAAACGAGAGGTTGACGTTAGTAGCAACCCTTTTTCACTGGCAACAAACGAACATGACCACACGCGAGGCTAGAGATGAGTTGGTTTTCAGGGTTGGAGGAGGTGAAACTAGGGTGGAGAGACAGTGGTGTAGTAAAACGTGCTTTCACGGGAGTGGAGGGTTGAATCGGAAATACGTGACCCGGCATACGAATAAGTTTTTGCACACTGTGACGAAAACCCCACTCAGTGAGACTGGCTTTAGAGTTCCACGTGAGGAGCGCTGATATAGACCTATTGAAAAAAAGACATTGATCGTTGGAGATGAGTTGTGGAGAAAATACCGATAGCTCGAGGGGCGAGTAATTCAACCGAAATTGAACGCAAATATCGCGGAGGCAACGACAGAGGCTTGCCCATTTGTCCGTCTACCTCTCCCCCAACTTCAGTACAAAATTTCAGACGAAAATTTGCTTTGCCACACTGTTTATCATTAGCAAAGAACTGATGAAAAGTTACGGTCAATGACTTACAGAGTTTCGTACCCAGAAGGGTATATACACAAGGTACTCGTTGACATTTTCAGGCTAGCAGAGTCAGAGTCTGGTCCAGGCAAGTGGCTCTATGTAAACAAGAGCCCCTCTCTTCGTTTTCTTCCCGGGTCTTTATTAATCGTCCACGTTACGCTTGAGGTAGATCGACGAAGCCAACTTTTGAACAAACATTTGACCCTGGGGGCAAAGCCGCCAGCCAATGGCGAGCCAGGGCTTTTCAGAAGTTATCTAGTGCATACTCGTTACTGACCCTAGATGTTGAATATTTTTTTTCAATTTCTGGATGTGCAGAGTTATCGAATTTTGGAATTTTTTGTCTGCTTTCAGGAGTGTTTAGAGGAGAGGGTGCTCGAACTGGAGAAGCTACTGCAGAATGAGAGAGCTGCGGCACAACGGGATCGGGCCACTATCACTAAATTGCAACGCCAAATCAACAAGGTAAGACTCAGAACAATAATAACTCTTATTAAAAATTTTAAACCGGGGGATTTTTTTTTTCTCCAACTCGAAAATACTTTGCGAACAATTCTCATTAACATTTAACGATAAACTCATCGTTCTACTGATTTGTTCTCTCCGCGCAGTAAACCAACCTAGTTATGGTTGAAAAAAATAAAACAACGATCGTAAATAAATATTCCGTAGGGCGAGAGACTTATCAGCCTATCACTGGCGCTATTTACTTAATTACCAGGAACACTTCCTCTACTTCTACCTCCTACAATTAATCTTACCCCACAAATCTCTCGCGCCACCTACCGATGGCGTCATCGTACCACCGGTATTAGTAAATCCCAACTGGACACACCCGCCGAAGCGCCTCACCCGCCACACACCTTTCGCTCTTATCGCTCGAACGACAGAAATTTATTATTTCTTTTTTTTTCCCCTGCTCGACAGGGAAGTTGATCGATAGGCCAAGGGCTTGTTTCTCGGCTCAATAAATTACCCAAATTATTCTTCTATTCTGTTTCTCCGG
>JAPYZM010000040.1:0-69753 GCA_030522845.1 Psyttalia concolor | reverse complement strand
CACTTTTCAGTCACTCGACGTGAAGTAGACAGTGACTGAAAAGTTACTTTTCCGACACAGCGTGATGAAATAGTATATTTCGTAACAAGTGAAAAAAAATGGTTTTTGGCCAGTGGGAAGTTTATATCACGAGCCGAAGGCGAGTGATGTAATCCCACGAGTCAAAAACCACTTTTTTCACTTGTTACGAAATATACTATTTCATCACGCTGTTGTGTCGGAAAAGTTACTTTTCCGACACAGCGTGATGAACAATATAATCACTAACTGTTCAAGCGACTCAATATGCTCCGAAATTCAAATGTATCGAAATAATCTATTTGCAAGAATTCGATGGATCGAAAATAAAACGCAATATCCATTTAAAAATTGCCGGGTCCGTCGCAATGTTCGCAACGCATGCGCATTAACTCTCATTCTCACTTCTTAGTTTCTAGCGTCGTATGTGCTCATCCAAGTGTTTTCATTTTTATTCACTGTCATCAACAGGAGCGCATCAGCTGGAGCATCAGCTGTTTCACATGATCCCCACATGTGCATCAAAATCAAAACATACTTCCTATCCTTTCAGAATATCAACAAAAATTAAAAAAAAAACAAATCGGCGAAAGTGATGAACGACAGACTTTTCAGTTTTTTTTTAATTATCCAAATCATACGCAATTCATATCCACGATTGCACGAGGTGTTTCTGGAGTGTTACAAAATTAATAATCAACTTGGAGTGTAAATAATCGCAATGTCAGATCTTATGAAAATTCGCGAGTACTTGACGACTCAAGTCATAGAACTTGAGACGTTACAAGCTGTTTATCCAGATGAATTAGTTATATCCGATCATGGTGTGTTGGCTGATATCAATGAGTTTATTTCTGGCGGTCATAATGATAACCCTGGACGATTAGCGTACTCAATAACAATAACTGTGTCGCAGGTATGCATTTATTTCGTTAATAATAAAATTATCAGTAAAAATTCTCTGACCATTAATTTATTTATTAATGAACGTCTCGAGAACATTTCTCGAAGAATGAAGTATTCGATTATTGTCATGCATTGTGATTATTATTTATTTAAATAATCGGCTCCAAAATATTTTCGACTTGCCATTTAATTTTTAGAACACAATTCTCAAAGAATAATACTAACTAATGGTTTTCATATATCGCGATTATAATTAATTTAAATAATTGGCTCCAAAATATTCTCCAAGTGCTATTTAATTTCCAAGACGTACAATTAAACGTGCACAATTACCAAAAGAACGTTATAAAAGAATTATAAATTATAAACCCAATAGAGAGAAAATTGCTAATTGATCAGTTATAGTATCTAATAATCTAATAAACCGTTAGATCACTATTTATTAACAACCACTGACTATGACTCTCAGATTGTCTGTTATCATGATCATTTATAATTTTTTTAATAGTATAATATTTAATTTTTTCCTTCAATAATGGCAGAATCAGGATTTTTAAAGAGCCCATGGGCAATGACTAATCGAAGGAAATTTTCGAGATATTTTATATTAGAAAAACGGAAAAACTAATCTAGAAACGAGGAAATCTGACGAATCTAATTGTCCTCTGATACTCAGGGAAGCGTAGATCTTCACATAACACTACCACCCGATTACCCAGGTGTCAGTCCAGATGTATATGCTAGGGGTTCAGCTCTAGATCGCACTCAGCAAACAAAATTAAATGACGCACTTATCGGTTTTGCCAAGACTCAAGATCCCGATGAGCCGTGTATTTATGCCATAGTCTCCTGGATGCAGGATCACTTGGATGAATATTTAAAATACTCGAAGAAAAATAACGAACAGGACAATAGGAAGAATAAAAAAAAGAGCGCAAAGCCAAAGGTCTTTGGGCGTTACTGGATTTACAGCCATCATATTTATTCAACCATAAAAAGAAAGGATATGGCTGATGAGGCTAAGGAGTGCCAATTGTCGGGCTTCTGTTTAGCTGGAAAACCCGGGATTATTTGCGTCGAGGGAGCTTTGGAGGATTGTGAATATTGGTGGCAGAAGGTAATTTATTATGTCAGTTGTAGTATCAATGGAATTTGCTGGGAATGAGAATGTTCCCGACAGCTTTCTGTGTTTATTTCTATACACTTGGTAGAATAAATTTCAATGAAGACTTTTTTTCTGATTTAGTTATATTTTTACAAAAATTATTTTGCAAATATTCATTTATTCCATTTGCATCTTTGCAATTACGAAATATTCTCGTTTCAGAAGTCGATATTCTCTATTTATATGTAAAATCTAAAGAAAAAAATTTTCTTAAGAATTTTTTTAGAGGGTTTTCCTTTTCTCGAAGAAAATGTCTACAAATATTTCCATATTTGCTCCATTACAGATATATCCCAAAATACGACCTTTAGGGGAAATTCTTTTATTGTATTCATAACTTCACTACTTGATAAATCGTTTCGCGGAATGAATGAAAAATAAAATACTTTTGATTAGGAATTTTCCTAAACAAAAATTGTATCGATAGAAATTTTGCATTCTTAAGGTTTAATGATTATATTAATGTTTACAAATAGACCGAAACGTAATGGGACTCTAACATAAATTCCCTTGGGAATTCAATTTATCCTGAGATATTTTCTGAAAACTAGTCTTGCATTATAATTTATTGATTCAGATTAACACTCCTATTTACTTCCAATGAATTCTGCGGTGATCTATGTTTCAGATAAAAGTGATGAACTGGCACAAAATATTATTAAAACTTGTCGAAGAGGAGAATTTAGACGGTAAAAATGTAAATACAATGCGCAAATTTACGGAATTCCAAGAAATATCATTCCCTTCAACTGAGAAACACAACGATATGGGACAACTGTTTAAATACCTAACTGAACATCAATCTCAGCATGTGTTTAAAGATTTCTTCGGTGTCGAGGGGAAAATGACCAACAGCAATAACAATAACAACAATTAATTTAAGCATTAAAAAAAAGAAATTATAATATTTTCTTACTTTTTTCAAGGGTTATTCAACAATGTCATTTTCATTCCAAGTCTTCGTCAATTAATTAAGTTTATGAGTTCATGAGTGATAATAAAGTGTTGTTACCTGTTTCATAATTTTCCTGTTGGAATAACTGTCTTCTACTCCTCTGTTTTGTTCCTTTGTGGACTTGGCCGATGAAGTCATCGATACGATTGTTTATTGACTCAAAAGTTTCGTTATTTGCAGGTAATGAACCGAATTGGATTTTTAATTTTTCGAAAAATAAATTTGTCGCATCCAGAGCTTTATCTAAATTGTTCGTGCCATCTTCTGTGGCTGTGGAGTATGGGATAAACAACAGGTAAATACACGAAATACTCCATATTTTTTGACGTTCTAGATTGAACGACATTCTTCAATGTACTAATATCCATTCAGAAATTACTCAGTGAGTTTATCCACAAATCCAATGTTTACATTTGTCCCCTAGTCAGAGGCTTCCAGAGGTGTAAACCAAAATACTTTCAATGTAAGAGGAAGAAATATTTTTCATAGAAAAAACTGCTGACGTTATCGGAACATTCTGTTGGCTTCTCATTAGTTTTCGGCTGACTCTATTAATAAATTTTTATGCAATTGCTTCTATTGACAAAGTTGAATAAAAAGAAGGAATTTTACTGATTTTTCCTACAAAATAAGAGTTTCTATTTTCAACATTTTCTATTTACGGGAAAAAATACGTGCACTCGAAATTGTATTAAATAAAAATATTCTCCAGTTTATTTGAATTTTTTTTCGTACGCGAATGATTTCATCATACTCCAATATGTAAAACTACAAAAAAACAATAAAATTCTTACATAGTAAGTGAGGACCAATAACTTGTAATGACTCTTGCAGGATAAAAAGCATTTATTGGCTAAATATGAAGAGTTTATTTTATCTGATGGTGGCATAACGTTGAAATTCATTAGTGAGAAATTGTCCTGGAAGATGAGGGGCTGGGGGTCCCAGGGTATCCTGAGCTGGACTGTGTACTTTTATCTGTCTCATGTGAGTGTCTCTGCCATTCTGATGATTACTTATCACAGCTATTTGTATCATGAACGTTCTAATGGGTCTGTCGTTCAGGTCTTTTATGGGTATCACTACCCACCCACTTGGCTCATTGAGGTCCATAACTTCGACCTCCTGGAGATCATTGAAATTTGTTCCAGCTCTGATACTTATTCTGAAGACGAGCAATCGAATAATGTACCATCAATTATATTTTTTTGTCTTTTATCATCCTTCATCATTGGATTTGTTATGAGTAAAAATAAAAACAATTGTTGTGGCCATACCTACTCGGCGTGTAGCTCTCATCGAGCTTATAATCAGTGTAAATACAAATGTCTCTGATGGTGGTTTTCTTCCTGAATTGAATGTTCACCAGATGTGGCAGTTGGCCATCGGATTGCCAGTAGGTATCTGTCAAGTTATCCCGCAGCTGATCAACTCCAAAACCGGGTTTACAACTGGATAAACTCCAGATCGCATGATTTCCAACTTCTCTCACACGTCCAGCAAATTCCTCCTGGACAGGATCCATCTCACCTGGAGAAGAATGTTAGAATTTTTTGTCTCATAGTTTACCTCTCTTAATTTATTTCTTTGCTTGCACATTCATTGTTAATTTTGTACCTCCACCACTCGTTTTACTGCTCATCCTGATCTTTATTGAGGTTAACACATGGCTCCAACGCTCTTGACGATTTCTGGATGAATAAAAAGCGAGTCTGGGCAAAACAAATCCCGCCTGATACAGAAGTGCGGTTGTATTTTCCAATTTTCAGTGGTGCTCAATTGGACGAATTGACATTCCTAGAAAAATAATGATGATGCCGGTAGCCTCCCACCCTCTGGCGCAAATTGGTTACTATGGTTAAATCGATCCAATCTTCACGTTTGCTAATCACAACATTGTTCCGACGTAGAAAAACATCATTCATAATGTCCAGTAATACTAAAAGATGGAGAGAGAATCAAGTTTTTGGGGCTGTCAGGTGATACGCAAAGAGTGTAATGTATTTTTCTGCTTGTTCAATTATTATTTTTACATATTTATGGAAATGTGTTTTTATTGCTCTAAAAAATGTACACTGTTGGATTCCAGATTTGTTCAGGAATACTCATTAGCTAAGATAACAAACAGGAGATCAGCGAAATGTCTCTGATGCTGTCGCGAGTGGATTATGCTGCGGTTGGAGTAACATCGAAGGGCACAACACGCATTTTACCCTCGCACGAAGCAAAGGCCACTCAAAAATTCGCCGTTGGAGATCACGATGGCATACTCCACGTCTTCGGTGAGTAATCGTCTTCTGATCATATTTCAGTTGAAAATTCCTTTATAAAATATCCAAAACGAAAGAAAACCTGAGGTGTTCAGATATTTTCCATGGAATTCTCTGGGCTTTTGAAATTCCATCATTTCATTTCATCTTTCCTTTCATTTTGTTAATTTTAAATTACTTTTTCTACAACACAAAATAGGAATGAAAAAAGGGGAACTCCAGTTGTCGTTCAAATCCCTGCCAGGTCCGAAGATAGAGCGACTTGTCCTCGGCGGTTCACTAGGCAGTCCAAAGGACAAGATTTTCATCGCCTACGGCAACTCAGTGAAAGGCTACACGAAGAAAGGAAAAATGTTCCTGGAGTTCGATACGAGTCTAATCGACCCCATCACCTCGATGTTCGTCCTGGGACCAGACCTGGCGGCTTGCGCCAGAGACTTATATCACAGGTACCAAAACTGCAAGGACGCTGATTCGTACCTCGCAGGGGAGACCCTCAACGATGTAATTCTCATCCCCGGGGATGGCTCATCGGTTCTCGCTATCCTCGCATGTGCGGATCGTGCCATTAGGGTCCTGACAGGCACGAAGAGTCCAACGATCCTGAGAATTCCAAGTGTCCCCACAGTGTTGAGTTGCTGGAGGGAAGACGACAGAGACTCTCGAAATCGAATTCTTTTAGGTACTGCTCCGTCCTAAGGACATTTTCCATACTTCTTAACCCGCCTAAGCCGGATCAATCGGTAGCTACTCGATGATGATTCAATGGATCGAGTAGACTTGATCACTCGGTCGATGGACCTTGGGGAAAAATTATCTAACTACACAGAAAACTGTAGTATCTTCAAAAAAAAATTTTACACACGTCTAGATCATCTTGAGTAAACAATAATAGTATATTCCGTGCCCAAGCCTTGGAAAACAGATCATTGTTCACCAGGTGTAATATTGTCGTTCCAACCAAAAGCGAGGATGGAAAAGCACTTGGGGGATGATATGTTTTCGATGGCGAGAAACAAATTGGCTTTTTCAGGTCGTGCAACACGAAAAGCACTTTGAGCAATTAAGTAATTTTTCACGAAAAACGAGCCAGTTTTTTTTTGTTTTGATTTTCTTTACGGATTGATAAATTACCTGAGGTTTTTGCCGAATGTAAGTCTCGAAATCGCGATGACACTCATCAAAACTCGACCTATCACTCAATGAATCATGAAATAAAACTAAAAAACTGTTATATCCTGGTAACAGGTACCCAGGACGGCAAGATTGGTCTGCTGACAGTTCAAGGTACGAAATCAATCAGGATAACTTGGCTGTTGAGCACAATCGCTTCCGAAGTGACTTCTCTGGATAGCTACGAGCTGGAAGACGGTCTGGACATTCTGGTGGGTCGTCAGGACGGCTCGGTAGAGGTTTACACGCTGCCAGATGATGAGGAAACGACGCCCCTGCAGCGAAGATACCGTTACAGTGCAGGCGAAAGCATTAGTACAGTGATGGGCGGCATAATTGGAGCCCCTGGCTACCCAGAGATCCTAGTAACGACTTACTCAGGCAGAGTATTCGGCCTGACGACAAGACCGCCGGGTTCCCTGGAAGCCGGAGCCAATGTTGAAGCCCTAGAAAAACTCCAAGCAGAGATTGCTGAACTAGAGCAGAAACTGGTGGAGGAGAGGGAGATGTTTGACCTGCCAAACGATAGCATAGCTCCCCTGATCCTATCGGTAAATCATCGGATGATCCTGGAGCCAGATACAGCCTCGTATCACCTGTCGATTGAGCTAGACACTCCAATAGACAATGTTCTTGTACAATCTGACACTCCAGTGGAGCTTCTGGATGAGAGCAACAGCGCCGTGGCCAGTCTATCAGTTTGCAATCCTAAAGAGAATAACTTTGTTCTCGCTACTTACCGTTGTCAGGCTAATGTCAATCGTTTGGAGACACGACTCCGTACGATCGAGGGACAGTCGGGGCTCCTCCAGATTTATGTGACAACTCAGATCCAGCCCAAGGCCTGTAGGAGAATAAAAGTGCCAATCTATGCACTGTCTCTTCATGCTAGATTACATGAGGATGAGAATCCCACCCAGGGAGGCTCGTCTGGAGGGCCTTTCAATGAATTGCGGCTTGTAGGGGGATTCACGGTCGCTGAAATGCATGCATGGCTGTCTCTGGCTTTGCCCGACATCTCTGAAAGGCCGCAGTTGGTTGATGGAGAGGTTACGTTGAATTATGTATCGACTTTCGTTGGAACTCTGTTGAAATGCAAATATAAAAAAGGAAGTGCTAGTTTTCTCGGAGAGAATGTCTCCACTGTCATCATTCTGAGGGATCTTTTGACGAGGGAGGCCACCAAGAGGAAGATCAAGCTGGATGTGTTTTGTGATGTTGCTGAGGGCAGTGTTACCAGGGTCTTGGAGCTGATTTTACCCAGGCTCGAGGCTGCCGATGAGTTGACAAACAAACTGAGGATTGTGGATGCTCTGCAGGAGTGGGAGATGAAAGGCGAGGCTGAGGGTAATCTGAGTAGTGAGTTTCAGGAGCTTCTCAAGCAGGAAGACATCATCAGACGACATATGGCTAAACATCCGGAAATTTTGGCGAGACTCCATGGGGTTATTACGGATTTATATGTCGACTGGGAGAGGGCCAAGGGCTCTAGGAGAATGACCAGTGCAGTGGCTGCGGAAAAGCTGAGCTCTGCACTTCAGAGTCGGGATATTGAGGCTATTCAACAGATTGTTCTGGGTAAAGATGACAATCCTACTACACCACCTGCTAGTCTCAGTCTGGCACAGGACATGATCATCTAATTGGAACAATACAGGCAATTCTTGAGTTTGTATAAACGTGTTCATGTAAAAAATATATTTTTAATATTCCATACATCGAATTTGCCGTACAACAAATTTTCCTTTTCCATATCAAGGTATGAATTTTTGCTTTTTTTTTGTGGAGAAAAATAAAAACCAGAAATCAATTGCAGAATTTTGGTGTCGTATTTTCACAATGTTATTAATTGTTCTCTCACAAATTACTTCGCTGCTTGGTGTGGATCCGGGTAGTCGCCTTGTTTAAGGTATTTACATTTATTTCGGGAGATAAGAATAGTTCTTGAGAATGATAGAAAATTTTACTTAGATAATTGTAGCTCAGTCGATCTTAAACTGTCTTTTAACCTCGACGCGCTTGGCTAGTTTAAGTTTTCTTGATACCGAGGGGTATTGTTCATATTACATGAAGAAATACTGCCTGAAAATTGAAAAAAAAATAGAACCAATTAGTAATGAGTCCTCTTCGAGAATACCTATCTATTCCTAAAATAATTTATCTACCGAAGAATCTATTTTCCTTTGTAAAACGAAACTATAAATTTTAATCAACTAGAGAATTCGTTAATTTCAGAGACATGAAATTTGAATAAATAATTTTGTAGGTCACAGTTGAAGTGCATTGGCCAGGAAATTATTTTTTTTTTCTGAAACATTTTTTTTACATGCTTTCAACCCTTGATAATTGAAAACTAAAGATTAAAACAACTTAAATTTGAGTTTAACAACTAATTGAATCGATGATCAATCTGTGATAAATCCCAGGGCATTCATGTAGATTTTGACATTCGTCAGAAAAGTCTCAAGAAGAAAACTGAATTTCCAAAAATAAATCGTTCCAATTTTATTGAAAAAGAGGGAGAGAAAAAAATTGAGGAACTCACAAAGTATCTGATGTTCTATCGACAGCCTCCAAAGGATCTCGATCGGAATTGTCGTCATTTCCACTGGTGACAGGATACAAACGGTCCACCTGAGAGCCCTGTCCCCCAGAATGTGGTAAAATACTCTCAGGATTATCCTCAGGTGCCACAATCTCAACAACATTATTTTGCTCGACTTCCAGTTTCAATTCCTGCACGAGATCTTGAATGGTCGAGGAGTGGAGGGTCTTGTCAGTGTCATCCAGAGTCTTGACAACACTGTCAGCGCTAATTTCTTTGTCCTCTCCGTCGCTCTTACTGATGAGTCTTGACGCCAGTCGCTCCGCTCGTAATCTGTCGTGGGTATTCATATGTCTTTTCATGTCACTTCTCACTCTGAATGGCTTTCCACAGACAGTGCAAGGGTGGGGTTTCTCCCCGGTGTGTATTCTCCGGTGATTCTGCAAGTAACTACTCGCTCGGAAAGTTTTGTTACAAAATTCGCAACGATAATTCTTTTCACCAGTGTGAATTCGCCGATGAACAATGAGAGAATATTTTCGGGCAAAGTCTTTGCCACAGTATTCACACTGAAATTGTCGTTGCTCTGAGTGTATGCTCATAGTATGGTACTTTAGGTCGCCCCACTGACGGAAATGACGACCACAGTCTTCGCATTTATAAGGCTTGTCTCCACTGTGAAGACGTTTGTGGACCTGAGAATATAGAAAACCTTTTTTATTTTTTTTCTGAGAAACAAATCTCCGTCAACTTACGCGACTCTTGAATTGCGATGTCTAAATAAATAAATATCTCATAGAAGATTTATCTCTCAATATTCGGGAAGAACTGAATTTCGACGTTAATTAACTTGAATTTCATTTGAAGAGCATTATTTTAAAGAAAATGGATGGAATTCTAAGAGAAAAGATTTCCTACAATTCTTATAACGATTTCACGTGAAATATTGTACTTTATTATACTCAAATGACGCAAATAAAGACATTCCCAGCTTGTCCTCACCTTCAAAGCACTAGCAGCAAAGAAACTCTTTCCACAAACTTCACACTGATGAGGCCTCTCCCCAGTATGAGACCTCATATGATAGATCAAACTATTCTTATGATTGAAAATTCTATCACACTGGGGACAGGACATTTCATTACTCCGAGATTTCTTCCCCTTCGGGCACTTTTTCTTCTTCACTGTCTCTGGTAACTCCTCCTCAAACTTATCCTGGGAGTCCTGCTGATCATTAATCTCTCTGGTATTTGGCTCTTGAACAGATTCTGTAACGTCGGAGATGCCCCAGAGATTGGAGCTGTTGTTAACGAGAGTTGTGGACTCGGTTTCTTCATCAATGTGCGCCCCAGTCTCCTCTACTACTCCGCGAATGCCCTCCATGAGATCCTCGGGCTCGCTGAATTCCTCCATAGCTGTATGCTCGATTTGAATTGACTCAGTGGAAGCTATTGTTATATTTGTATTTGTTGCTTGGGCCACTCTAGTCTCTTGCTTCACAGGTTCGTAATGAACCTGAAACAATCATTGATTATATAAAATTCGTTTTGATGCAGACCTGTTTGTTTAAAAAATACTCCTGACGAACTGAAACTTAGCAATTACTTCATGAAAAGTTATAAATAATTGCTCGTTTTTGTTTTACCTTCAAGTGTTCAAAGAACTTGAGCTGTCCCCCAAATTTGTTCCCACACAGTTCGCACTTGTAGGCCTGGGGTTCCTCAATGATCTCCACAATGATGTTCTCCTGATTCTTCCCCGCATCCTTCTTGGCACTCTTCTTCGTCTGTTGTTTGAGTTTCCTGGCGATTCTCTTTTTGTGGGGCAACGATCTCTTCTGTCCAGATGGTGGAGCTGCATCTTCACTGCTATCAGCCGACACCTCAATGTCGTACTCACTCTTGACATTGACGAATTCCTGCTTGACATTGTGATTGATTCGCTTGTAGGTGGGAATAGCGGAGTAGACGGGTGGATGTTGAGATATTGATTGAATAGTCGCGTAAGTGTTGACCGGTGCAAGGGTCGCTAGTTGGGAAACATCAGGAAGTGGTGGGTCGTTGTGCTGAGTTTGAGTGGTAATTTGCTGCTGCTGCTGTTGCTGCTGCTGCTTGTGCTGGGCTTGAAGTTGTACTGCAACTAAGGCTGCTGCTAGTTTCTTATCTTCCTGAAGAGATAATCAATCAATTGAATAATAACAGATTAATTTAACCAGTAATAATTCCTCATTTGTTATTCATATGTAGTAATTATTCTGATTTATTGACTCTAAACGTAATTATTCCAATAGCATTTCACTCCAATCAAGTTCATATTTTAAGACAATAGTTTCATTTCGAACAATCGTAATTTCTTAAATCACAAAGTAACAAAAAAATTCAACAGCATGGAGAAAACTTATTTGACAAAATATTGTGTAAGTCTGAAGCCGAACGGAAGGTAAAATAGGATAATTTCAAGTGCAATTGCCTTCGACAATTGTCTTTATATTTCACATTTTACTTGTCTTCTAATCACCGGACGTGTCTAATCTTTTTGCATCAATTGCACGCCTAATTCTATAACAATAAAAATCCTTTTGTAATGAAAATGTCTCATTAGATTGCAATACTTTTTAGCATGAATCTCGCTTCGAGTGACTCTTCCTGGTGACGGACAGCGGCTTAATTGACTTTATTTCAATTAACTTGGTTTATTTTCTATACCTCAGTCAGCTCGTGAGGAAGAAGATCATCTGTTTCATAGTACTGGGTGCCGGTATTGAATTCATTAGCAACTCCAGCATTAATCATGTCGACAACCATTCCCTCGGAGATGAGTTCTCCACTGAGAGTGAGCAGGGGGACACCCTTGCCCAGCGCCTCACCATCACTTCTCTGAATTGTAATGTACTGAGTCCCTTCCATCCCCTCCAGAAGAACAGCCTGGGCCTCCTCGTCAGGTCCAACCTCCATCATATCGGCAGGTCAGTAAGAATCAAAAGTCTGGAAAGAATTTTTCACCCATTGTGCATCATTTCTCAATATTTCACACAATTCCCGAGAACAAATAGGCAACATTACAAAATCGGAGTAAAAATAAACAAAGCGAAAGCAAATTAAAGGCCGCATTTGAATTGAGCGCCGGATAATCAAACCAGAGATGACAGCAGGCCCAAGGTCACTGCTCCCTCATTTACTCACCTTATTATTTCTCCCAGCATATACCCAAATCACGCTCTTCAGTTCATAGTTTAATTGTTCACTCCACTTTGCAGTTGTTGATTATTTCAATTGTCGATATTTCGCGTACCACGTGAAATTGTTTAGCGAAGGTGTAAACAATTGGAAGTATTGAAACACTGTATGGACAAAATGTGACAACAGTGCCTTTTGGCAATGGCTACCGACGCCATTTGACCGGATATCCACCCCTCCCCTCTCTAGTGATATTCCCTAGCACTACTACAACAACAGCAATAACCACTATTGGGCGACGAAAATAACTAGAGATTATTTCTAGTGTCAGCGAAAAACCTTTTGCAATTATTTTTTCTTTCCATTTTATATATTTCGTACGCTGTGACTAGCATCTTCACAGAAACGTCGGGGATAATGATCAGGGAAGTGAAAGTTATTTTTTAGAATTTTTTCCCTCCAACTGATGCTGATGATCGACATTATTCAATGATTTTCGCAAGTGAATTGGATATGTAGCAGCCGCATGCAGGTTAATTTTATGCAGGATATTTTGGTGCAGATATCCTCTGTGAATCATTGTCCCTAATTGTCATTACGTGTGAGTAATTAGTCATTGAGACCGCCAGTGCAGAGGCACCAGATGGAGGGGATACCTACGTCAAAAAAATGCGTACGTAAAATCTCGAGTGGCTTTCTTTTGTAAGCTCACACCAGTGTTTCACCAAGTGTCAAATGAAACTATCGATGTCACGAAATAAACCGAGGAATGCGTAATCCGTGTTTTGTTCATTTCAATGCGATATTTACGCCGAACAATTCGTCTTATCATTCAACACTTTTGAGCCAATGTACATTGTCATTAGATTTTGTTTCTTTTTTTTTATGGATATTTCACAATCGTTGCACAGAGGTTCAAAGATTCTTAGTTCACTTGGGTATGCAGTTTTGTAATATCGTTGGATTTTCAGGCTTAGATGAAGCGGAAAGTGAGACAAATTGTGAACAATTTTAGACAATTTGTAATATTATTGTCGTTTTTTCGGCATCAATTTTTTTTTCGTACAGAAATCTCACTGTTCGCTTTTGATAAGGCTTCGTGAGGATAATTGACGATTAATGGTAAATGAGGGACACAGACGAACTTTGATTAAACGACAAGTTTGTCTCTTTGATTTCTCTTTATTTACGTGCAAAGTATCAGGTAGCCAATTTGTTTCATAGATTCCTTGTGTAGTCGTTGATTTTTTTTGTATAGAAAGAGTCAAGATAATTGAGGAAATTTCTTACTCCAATAACTGATTTGAGTTCAATAATTGTGTTCCAGAGTGGGAGTGCCGTGTAAATAACGTGATGTGAGATTTTGTTACAATTGTGTTACAAGTGAGATAAGAAATGGCCAATATTTTTCGCCGCTGGCGAATATGGATATTGCCAGTGCTAACCGGGCTTTACGCACTTTTAATATGTATACTAGTGCCCATATTATTGACGAAATCCATGCAGAATGGATTTAAGAAGCAGGATCAGGGGGCCCTTGTGGGCGGTGGATTTGTCCTATTAGCATTGCCAATAGCTTTTTATGAAATTGTCCAGCATATGATTTACTACACACAACCGAGATTGCAGAAATACATTATCAGGTATGATATGGATTTTTAATTATGATGATTGATGAACCACGTCAACTGATGTTATAAACCTCTTGGAACTAATACAATCAACCATAACAAAATTATTCTCTCACCAATTGTCATTTCTGTGTATCATTATCAATGACAGGTTTTATTTTTCTCCACACTATGGAGCATTAAATAAGTTAAATGTCACAACATCTTTATCGCATTCAGATAATTCTTCATTCATTTTGTTTCTCACAACAGAATATTATGGATGGTGCCAATCTATGCAGTGAACGCCGTAAGTTGAAATTATTTAATGACTATTTAAGAATACCCATCTAATGAAAGAAAATTTTTGAGATATATGCTAACATTCCGATCATTGTGGGTTCTCTTAAGCCGCCAAAAAATTTTGACAAATTTGGATATTTCGAGGGCTTTGAATTGAGTCTAAATCGGACACTTTCAAGAGGGATTGAGGCTTGCAAATTTCTTGCTTTTAGATAGATTTATTTCACGCCGCACACTGAGAGTTTCGTTAATTAAATAAATTATGTCACGTTCTCAATTAAAATTTTTTAAAAACATAAATTTGAAGTTCGAGATTACAGGTCTCAAATTAAAATTTTATTTTTTATGCGTATGGTTGATATGAAAAACGCCTCTAATTGTCAATATTAAATTTACAGTGGCTGGGGCTAATTTATCCAAAAATCAGCATTTACGTAGACAGTTTGCGTGAGTGTTACGAGGCATATGTAATATACAATTTCATGATGTACCTGTTGGCCTACCTCAATGCCGATCATCAGCTTGAACACAGATTGGAGATATCACCGCAAGTCCATCACATGTTTCCGCTCTGTTGTTTACCAGATTGGGAGATGGGACATGAATTTGTACACATGTGTAAACATGGTATACTCCAGTATGCAGTGGTGAGGCCTCTGTCGACGTTAATTTCGTTGTAAGTTGATTGAGCCACATTTCCTGTCTCCTTCCTCAAAACGTCCATTTAATTCTGACTTTAAATTGTCATTTCACAACACAGCATATGCGCCTTGAATGAAGTCTATGGAGAAGGTGAATTTCGCGGGGACGTCGCCTTCCCCTACATGATTGCCCTCAACAATTTATCCCAGTTTGTGGCGATGTATTGTTTAGTGCTATTTTATCGAGCCAATGCTGAAGCCCTCAAGCCAATGAAACCCATTGGCAAATTTTTGTGCATCAAAGCTGTTGTCTTCTTCTCATTTTTGTAAGTACCTCGACACGATTGTCATTGACAATCGGTCAAATTCAATTGAACGAACTGATTGTTAGCGCGGTCAAGTAAATCGGGAAGGACCCGAGGATACCCGAAAACGATGGTGACGATATAAAAGAGAGGGGTCGGTCGCGTTCAACGCGGCGAACGAAGAAGACGTGGTCGAAGGAGAGCCACGGAAACGCGAATCCGATTAGTCACGATATATTCAAAACTTATAAATTTTGTATTGATCATAGTTCATTAATTATATGAAGTCTAACAAAGTCGTGAGTGTCGATTGATTCTTCTCCCCAACTGAATCCCTAATCCACGGGGATATCAGTAACGAAGGGGTTCTCATTCAATTAATTGGTCGACTAACGATATCCTGACATTCAGTGTGATATGTAATATCTAACATGATTGTTATCGTTTAAGGATGTTATAAATTTATGACTGAATTGTCTTTGCAGAGATGATCATTATTAGTTTTCTTTTGACTTTTGTCCAGAAATAAAATTGATATCATTGCATAAAATATGTGCCTTGAATTGTTACAGCCAAGGAGTTCTAATAGCAATACTGGTCTATTGTGGCGTGATATCGAATATTTTTGACACTGAGAATACTGATGACATTAGACATATTTCCGCTAAACTCCAAGACTTCCTCATCTGCATAGAGATGTTCTTGGCGGCTGTGGCACACCACTACAGCTTTAGTTATAAGCCATATGTCAATTTAGCACAGAGCCAAGCCTGGTGGGATGCCTTTAGGTAAATTGATACTTTTGCAGTAATTTAAATCGTTAATCACTCGTGAAATAAAAAATGTTATGAAGATGTTTGGCCACATCACTGGAAAATTAAATCATAGCTAGGATTTTAACAGAAACTATTCTAAATGAAAAAATGTATCAACCTTGATGTTTTTATTCAATTTATTTTATCCAGATAGTTATCTAAAAATTAAACTTTTTTGATAGAATAGCGTCACTTGAAATAACTTCTTCCTCACGTAATTGTCTGACAATTTCATAATTTCAGAGCTATGTGGGACGTCTCAGACGTTCACAATGATATAAAGGAGCACTTTAGTGTTGTTGGGTCGTCTTTGAGTCGAAGGATTCGAGGTCGTGGAGCCTACCAGCAGACGTGGGGCAATGTCAATGAGAGAACATCCCTTTTGCCAGATCAGGTCATACCAACGGCACACAGTGCTCCTGCAGGTTCATTCTCTGGTTATATCAGCGATCCTGGACACAGTGATAATCAACTTGACTCTGTTGAGGATCTCACAGAGCCACATACCAGTGGAAATAATACAATAATTACGTAGCGAAGAGGACTGGAGTTGACATATTCGTGGAGATAGAACGATGAGGACGAGGAGAAATTATAGGGTTGGGAGAATTGATGGGGCAAATTCGGTGGAGGACTATTGAAATTGCCTCGATTCGATCAACTACAGATCAATTATTTTTCGATCAGTTTGTAATGGCTGTGGGTTCTCTTTTAGAGTAACATTTTCAGTTAGATTTGGAGTATTGTTTATTAATTGTAGGATTCTGCGGAAATTTTTCCCAGGCAACTCGTCCCAAACAAGTTCATTGCAAATAGATTCGCCCCAACAATCAACATTCGATAAGCCGAATTCGATAATTATGACAAGAATACAGACCAACATCACAATTAACATTATTTTTTTTAAGTCTTTTTGTAACCTATCATCATCACTCGTGGAATGTAATATGATTGATGAAAGTTATCGTTCAACTCGAGTAATTAACACATGAGATGAAAATTCTGATTGAAATTCTCATTGAAATTCTCATTGACATTTCTTAATAACGAGTATCAGATTTTAGTGGCTTAATCAACTCCAACAGTGCTGATTCTAGGGAATTTATGGGATATTCTTTCCGTCTGTCATCCAATTTATATTATTGAGGGTAAATTACTATTGATAGTGGAACATGGGGAAGATTGAACAATACTGACACTGAAAAAATTTATATCTCAGAAGGGCATGCGTAAGTTACAAATGTTACGAGGAAAGTGAAAGCTGTTCATTTTTCCCAGATTATTTCCACTTGATCTAACTCATCAGTGAATACGAAACAGCTCACTGTTCACCAAATCGTGTAAACCAAAAATGATTATTATTGTACATACAGTAAGTTTATATTGATATGGATGGCGATATAGAAGTAATAATGTGATTGCAATATAATTATTTGTACATATCCGATGGCGTGTATCTGCGATTTTTTAACCATATATTAAAACATGCGTGTGATCGTTTTATCATATTCAGACAATTTCATGAAAACCGTTTCATTTTTCATTTCCCAATTTGAGTCAATAAAGTAGATGTGGTTTCCTACAATAACCAATTAAGTCATACACTTTCAATCGGCACTAGATTGAAATTATCACTCCGATCGACTCGGAGTCAACGGTCTTGAATTCCTGAGCAAAGGATACATCGGAATACACAGTGACCAGAACAAAAACGGGGCTTGCTACGTTTTTCGCGGCTAATATTGGGAATTTAGCGATTCTAGCCGTTTTTTGGGATCATTTGGTTTTTTGAGGATAACTCGAAAACTAAGCGTCCGATGGACTCGGAGTCAACGGCATTGAATTCCTGAGCCGAAAATACATAGGAGTAGACCCAATGAAAAGCCAAAAAGGGGCTCGTTCGGGTTTTCGCGTTTTTCTCCTTTCTTATTGACGCTACAGGGATTCTGACCGTTTTTCCGGATCATTAGGTTTCCTGAGGATAACTCGAAAACTAATGGTCCGATCGCTTCGCGGTCAACGGCATTCGATCCCTGAGCCGAAAACACTGAGTCCTCATCAGTGATTTAGCGGCTAACGAACCCTCGTTTCTAACTTTGGCGCTTAAATTTCTTAGGGGGCGCCAATGTCCTCCTAGTGACATTGATAGGACATGACATTCAAACCCCTAGGGATTTTTCGGTTCGCATGTGGTGACGTTCTGAGGATTAAAATTGGATATGGCGGCCAACTCCCTGAATTTGTCAATTTTTACGACAACCCAACCTTATTTACCATTTCGATTGTGGAATATCCATTGATTTTTCACTCGGTTCATTGCAAAATACCTTTGTCATCAATTGTTATTCATTCAACAATGCTGACACGAGCTGTGAGACCAGTTGGCCAATTAATCCGCAGTAGTAAGTAATTTGAAATGTTTTTTTATTAATTGATTCTGCTCTTAGAAACTCAAGAATCAAATTCATTATATAATGAGGACCGGAGGCTATCGGTAGTCCTCTCTACCTGATCTTCGTCCTTCTTTTGCATTTAACTCTCACACTCTCCTGCTTACTAATTTTATTTATTATTTCATATTGCTCGTTGTCATTTTTCGTTGAGGGTTTTCATGCTTTATTTTCCCGAATGAGTGCTCTTGTAAAAACCTAGATGTCTAACCTAGCAATTTTAGAAATAATCACAAGAAAATTTGTCTACTCAGTATTGCAATTAGTCTGCAAATACCAGCGACTGAATGAACGAAATTATTATTAAGTCGCACTGAGTGTTTAAACGTTTCATTAGTTTAAAAAAAGAAAGAAAATGGAATCCGCTCTCATAAACATGTATTCCGTAGTGAATATGTCAATTCGTTGAATCTTTGGACAAATTTAAACAACGGTCAGTTAGTCCTAAGCACAAACTCTCAGTCTCGTCGACTTTTTCTTTTATTTAATCAAAAAAAAAAAATGAGAAGCATGCAACAATTATTACGTCATTGAAATTTAGTATTTTCTTGTAAATTTTTAATCTCTAACTGAGACATCCTGGCTGCAGAAGAACACAGTCTCTTTACTTTAACCTGCTAAATACTCATGATATTTTAATTAAACTTAAAATAAATAGCATGGGCAATCTCTGTTTCCTAAAATACACTAGAATTATCTTTGTCATGAAAGAAAAAAATTCTGCTCTTTGAAATTCAGTTTAGAATTGATGATGACCGTCCTTAGGCGATTATTCAATAATTGCGATTGATTATTTATTATTATATAGTGATTTATTTATTTCCTTGACCAATTATTCGTTTTATTTATTGTTTTTTTTATATTATGTTTACTGAATTTTTTTATGTTAATCAATTATTTCCTTGACTAGGTGCACGTCGCTACCACGGCGAGACCAAACCTTACAAATATCCCACAATGGATGAGTGCCCCGTGCCCCAAGGATCGTGGCAGGAGTACTACGACAAGAAGCAGAAGCTCTTTACCATGCAGCTCATTGCAGGTCTTGCATTCCTGGGGGGTGCCTTCACAATTGTACGTACTGACTAATTACCTATTTTTCCTTTATTCTCATACAGCAGAGGAAGTCCTTGGCAAACCGTCATTACACCCCAAAAGAAATGATTTATGTCGAGTAACTTTAATTCGATTGAGTTTAATTCACATTTCATTAAATTTAATAGCTATTCCTTTACTCAATTGCAAAAAAAATGATTTCAGGGAAATTGTTCTGGTTTAGTTGATCCTCCTCAACTCACAGTATCAATTACAGTCATATAACTTTAATGGAGTTTTATAAAGCGTTCTTCATATTCAGATTATTCCGATAACATTTTATAATTGGTTTACATAGGCTTGAACAGTTAAAATTTTTTTAGGGATGGACAGGGCAAAATGAAACAACTTTTTTACATAGCATTCGGATTTTTTTTATTGTTTGGGATAAATAAATAATTCTCTTTAAATAATACTCCATTATGTCTATTTTGGGCCTTGTGCCATTTTGCCCCGCCCTCCTCAATTATCAAATTTGTTGTTGGGCAATAATTTTTTTTCTTTTTATGAAACCTAGAAGTCGAGAAGAATTGCAGTAGCTTTACCCTCTTGAAAAATCAAACGAGTATTCAGAACTAAAAAGAAACCAAACTAATCAGAAACTCAAGTTCTTCTTTATTCAACAGCCTTCGATATAAAAATTTTTTTATCATTCTCAGGCCAAGGCCAATGGTGCTCTTTACCTCAACTTCAGTCCCAAACTTCCCGAGGGATACGTTCCTGTCAAGTACTACCGTTAGTTTAAACCTAGGAAGAAGATAAACTTGTGAAATTAGATAATCTTAGAGCAATGTTGTACAGGAACTTCACGAGACAAAAAATGATAACTATAAATTGTATGAGTTTATTGGCATTATTATCTGCTCTGTAACTCGTGTGCAGTAAATCATGTTTGAATAATAACATCTGTTCGATTTAAATAATTGCTTCCCTCTCATTTATTCCTGCCTAGTTTAAACTAGAAACAATAAACATAATGGACATGAACACAAGAAAAATTATGAAAGTAATTTTCAAATGTTAATAACATGTCTTATTTACAATATACATTCTCGAATTATTTACAATCTTTTATGTGATGAGTATTGTAGTGTGAATCCAACGAGACGCAGTGAACAGTTTTAATTTTATTATTATTATTAACTTCCCGATAAGAAGTTATTGTTACTATTATTATTATTCTTTAATGGGATCTGGCTATCTCGGAAAAAAATTCAAGAATATCTTGAATGGTGAATTCTAGGGTTACGTTGCTATCTGGGTAACATCGTTGGATCAATTCTTCGATGTAAATGTACTGGGCAATAAATTCGCCCTGCATCTCTCTCCAGACCACCTAAATATATTGAAAAAATTAATTAAAATTTGAGAATTTATCGAAAGTAAAAATTAAAGAATCTAATGACTATTTTTTTGTAATTCCACATTTATTTCGCAATGTTTTGTGACTAATAAAATTTGCTGTAAAGTTGTTTTTAAATGTCAATATTTCTGAATTGTCTTCTGAAGTTTATTGAATTTCTTAAAAATTCCGCAAGCTCAAAAAGATTGATTTTTTCACGCAATATAAACTTGAATTATATCCAATGATTTGATTTTATTCAGGGAGAAGCCTAAATGTTAATTTGGAGTTTATGAAAATTCCATAGCAACTTTTTCTTCAATTTTATTCAGCTGAAGTTGGACTTATCAAGCAGAGGAACTTTTTTATGGTTTCTTCCATGGCAATAAATTGGAAAAAAAATTGAAATCTCATTTTTTTATTTTCTCATGCTCTTCAGCGTTTTGTTGCACGAGAGAATCGCAAATATAAAGTATTTTAGTCACTCGACATTGCGATAAAGCTGTATATTTATCATGAAACATTGATAGGTATAAAATTCTGGTGTATCACCTGGAGTAGATTTTCCTCCTCACACAAGTGTTTCTCCACCTTTCTGTAGAGATTCTCCAGTCCCTTCTTGACTTCCCTAGCAGGATACTCCCTGACAACTCTCCTCAACTCCTGCTTGCTGAAAGCCATCTGATAACTGATCTCAGACTCTTTGACACCAGCCCCTACCTTTGCCTGCACCCCCTCGAAGAACAAATTGAGCTTCTCCAAGGGCCTCCCGAAGTATTGAATGACATACGCCTTCAGAGCATCCTGATATTTGTGCTTGGCCTCCTTCCTCTCCTGATCCAAGACAGGAATCTTCAATTGACTGAGTAAGTCATAGAGATGATGAAAATTCTCCATCTTGATGACCTCCTGTGGAGTCTTGTGGTGTTCACTGCTGTGAATAGCAATTCCCTCGAACATAGCACCCACCAGTTTAGTATACCACTTATCAAGATCGACTTTTCTCTCCGAATTTTTGAATATCTTCTCCCCTGCCCTTGCGAAAGGGCCAAAATTCTCGACGTAAGGAAGAATTCCGCATTTCTGTCGTCTATTCACTTTAGTATCGTGAATGGACTGGAGTTGTGCCTGCATGAATTTATCGAAAGCCCTTTTGACCTGCACCAAAGCAGACGCGAAGGTCATGGAGAGGAAGGACCCGGTGTCCTGGGCAGACATGACGTGCTGGGACAATCTGACGAGGACAAACATGCACCAGAATGAGTCAATCTTGTCGAGGAATGAAATGAAATTATTGAGCTCTGGCTCAAGACTCGGAAAAATTGCCGACATAGTAGCCCTGACTTCCTCATTGACCTGTCTCTCCAGTTTTTTACTTGCTGTCGAGGTGACCGAGCCTGGGGAGATGGCCCCACTGTTGGCGGCGCTGTCCACCTCTTCGTCTCCACTCTTGGATGGAGACAGTGCCAAATCAAGTTGGAAAAAGGTGACGCAGAAAGCTTGCTCTGCCAGGCAGACTGGCTGAAGCTGCGATAAAGCTCGGTCTAGAAGGGAATCCAGCAGAGCGCCTGTAACGATTGCAGAATGGTCCTGATAAATTACAATTATTGCCACTGCATCATTAAAGATTTTATATTTCTACTGCATAAAGGAAAGAATATTTTTGACAATCATGAATATTAAAAATTGAACTGACCAAAAGTGCTACCCACCTTCGCCCTGTGGGGCCCAAACTTCATTGCTCAAAAGGCACATAGGCGCCGCTGCGATAAGATCCTCACCCTTTTGATTGCCAGACTTGGAAGTGTGCTGAGGTCTTGTAGTGATCAGTCTTCCCTTCGCCTCCTCAAAGAACAGCTTCAAATCTCTCTTATAAAGCTTCGACATTGTCCCCGTATAAACTTTACTCAATTGTACAAAAGCTTTGTTATCAAGGGCCCTCAATAGTTGCATCAGGTCAGCATAGGGTTCGAGTTGTCGATGAACATTTGAGTGGGTAGGCAGTAGTATAAAATCCGTGGTGGAAGCCCCCACCAATGGTGGCGTCTCCCCTACGTCATTCCCGAGATGAATAAAAAGATTATTGAGATGTCTCGCCACCAATAAAGCAAATTTCGCCCTGAGTTTGTCCAAACGTCTCTTCTGCTCGGTGACAGCGGACAATTTATCAAGTCCCGGTGGTAAGGGTGCAGAAACCGCCCTCAAAAGTGCTGCACCAGCCAGAGAGAGCTCTTCTCGTCCCCCAGGGAGTTCAGCCTCACTGATTATATGTTGATGATGATTCGATATGTCCAGCTGGGTTATCACAGCGTCCAATTGATCGAGAAGAAGTCGTGCGTTGTGATTGGCTGTGTGAATAGCCTGATTCTTCTGACCAACTCTAGCCATTACTTCCCTGATTCTACCAAGAGCCTCGTCGTAAACACTGAGACGGGACTCGACGATTGTTGCTTCAGTTATAGCCGCCTCTATCCCGTTCATCAGCTGGCTCACCTGGGGCTCCGAAGCGAGCACCGACTGTACGTTCTCGCCGTCTAAAATTGAAAGATCCTTAGAGAGGCTCTCCATAAAGAGTTCTGCATTGGAGATGGCGTAATTGCAGCCTGCGACCAGCTTCTCGAGGTCTGATGCCTCCTTCTCGGTTATGGGTTGATAATCCGAGGCAATTACTGGGGTCAACAGATCTGGAGTGAAGGTGATGATGCTGTCACTCTCTTTGAGAGCTGTTGGATCAATCAACCAGTCCTTCGGAATGTTCTTGAATTCTGGTCGCTGGGGAAGACTGCAAGAGTATGTGTAGAGATTGCTGAGGAAGGTACGACGTTCCTGGCCAGTTGTTGCTGACCATCTGTACATTTTGTCTATGTGCAGCTCCATGTCCATCGAGTCCATGGCCACACCGTCCACCATTTGGATGTCTGTCAAGAGCCAGCTCTGTTTCTTCTTAAAGGTGTTCTTATCCGTTTTCTTCACTTGGTACAGCAGCAGAGAACCTGGCGTGTCTGTCGTCGTTGCCAGACAGAGGAAACTCGTTTTCTTTTTCTTGTACGCTTTCGATACGAAGCACACGCTCAGGAGCTTCTCGTCGCTCGGAGTGAACACCTCGCGTTGAAGCGTATGACGAATTGCAGCCATTGTTTATCTTCTTGTCATCACTCGGGTCGCATTCTTGGGATTTACTTTTGGCAGGTTAGACAGCCTCTTATGAGAAGTTGAGAAGAATCTTTCCTTGCATTATTACCTGCAGCGAGAGCGGTCTTGGGAATGGTGATTATTGGGGAAGCTTGAGCCTATGTGTCTTCAATAATGCAAAAAAATCGGTGCAGGAAGCTCAATTTGCCATACAGTAACAGTATTTTAGGAGAATTTTAAATTGAAAATGTGGCAGACAATTTTATTTGCTTTCGACTGACAATTAGAAAATAAATTGTGCAATATGTCAATCGATATTTGATCGGACAACAACTTGCAGTGAATACCGAATAATGAGTATTGAAAAAAATGTTGAAAGACACTAGTGGCCCAAAGAATTATCGCCGATTGATAGACTTTTGTAACAGATTTTAATTAATACCTACCACATAACACTTGACGTTAATTTCTTTTGGGGGAAAACATGTAATCCATAATTTATGGGTTACCCATTCCACTCAATTCGCCATATCCTCCACTGAATTATAAATCACGTACTTCTACTCACATTTATTACAGAATTATTACTGATAATTCAATGGGCGTATTGACACTGCTACCACTTCCAGCTACAGCTACAAAAACAATATCTCATCCATGCAGAATTCGAAGAACAACAGTTAGAAGAGGTACACTTAACCTCACCGAACGAGAATCCATCCGATTATATAACGAGGCAACACTCAAGGGAAATCATTATTGCTGACTTCAAAATACTGTCGTCCATAAATATTAGTTGAGTACTGTGGAGCCACTCAATCTCACGAAGATTCTGTGAAATAAATTGATAAAGCTGATTGAATTCGTTTATTTGACAGGGCAGCTACGTCCGCCAGGCGGACGTCCCGGTGACTATATACTCACATTCATGCGTTGTCATATCATTACTAGACTAGACTAGACTGACCTCGGCCGTAAGACTGCGGACTCTGATCCAACCAGCCGGAGCCATAAAAACATCTAATAATAATAATAGACTAGACTGCAGGTCGATTGTTGCTAATTATGGTCGATAATAATGCGTCTATGCAAACTCAGGCTGTTTACGCATTCACGTGGAATATATGTATACAACAATAAAGTGTAATGTACTTGTATAATTACATACTTCTAGGTTTATCAGGGCTCAGTGGATTCCCATTACGAGTATAAGTTATCAGCTGAAAGGAATCAAAGTCAAAGGTTGTTGAGAGCATTAAGGCAGCACCAGGTCAATGATACCTTTTTTTATTTTTCTGCATAATTAATCATCACCGTGCTAGCTGACTGAATTAATCGTACAACTAATCTAAGATTTGAAGCTTCTGATTGTATTTCCTTTTTTAGGTTATATATTTTAGCTGGATTATAAAAGTAACATTATTTGCAGTATAGTCGACGGATAATGACTGGAGTAATGAATGCACTTAAATGAAATTATTTTGTTTCTTACTTCTTTATCACCATTGTTGAAACCTCTTTCGAGTTTCTAATTCCGGAAGTTGTGAGACTGACGGAAACAGACGCCACCTGACGCATTTTGTGGGACTTGTTCTTTCTTTCGTGAAGTCCTCATCAGAAAGAGGAATAGCGTGAGTACTCCACAATTTTATTTATTATTTTCTATTAATATCGTATGAGAAAACAACATTAAAAGTGAGTAAAAATTTTGTTATCACGTTTTTCTCCATAAAATCATTAGAAATTTAGGGATTTTCATGAGCTTTTCATATGTGGAGGTGATGCCACGTGCGAGGGGTGAGAGGTTAGGTCGCCCCTGTCAGCACCCCAAAACTTTCCAAGAGAATTAATGATATTTGTTTACTCTTTTAATTTTTTCAATGTGTTTCAATCGTTGTGCATTGAAAATGATGAGTTCCTTTTTATCCCCTCAATTTTATGTATAATTGAAGCTATATATAAATAGATTACTTGAAATATGGATGAAGTATTGAACCACATTGAATGAATTCACTTCATTCCTTTATTTATTGAATTAATTAACATTTTTATAAGAACAGGGCGTAAAATATTTCATGCGAAGAATTTTTCTTTTAAGTGCGAAAAAATCATTCCAAAATTTTTTTTCAAATCAATTTTCCATTGGAATTGGATGTAACTTCATTATCCAGGGAAGATTTGTCATCAGAACGAAGCTAACAATAACACGATGTGAGAAAAAAAACATAATTAATAATTGTATAATTAATGAAAATTGTTGATTTCGTGTTGTTGAATGCAACTACTCAAATGTTACTTTTTCAAAAAAACAAAAAGCAAACAAAATTAGAGGAAAATGTTTTTGGTAATTCCAGTTTGCAATCATTCAATTTTTTAAATGACTGAATAATTAACGACAATACTTAATTTAATATCGTGAATCAATTCTATGAATCTTTACATATTTGTCAATCATTAGAAATTAAATTGAGAATGTGTCGTCTAAAACTGAAAACATAAGAGGCAAAATCCTAACATTTCTGACAAGAATGATTAAAGAATTTTTTAAAAACACAATTAATTATTATTAATTGAACAATCCATGTGATTTCACATCGTTTGTAATATAAAGATAAAATAATTTTAAAGAGTTTCCTTGTCATGGGGTCCTAACATCAGTCGCTCATAGACTGAATGACTAAAAAATTATCTTCAATCTGATGAAAATCATCATTCATCAACAGAATGGCGGACGCTGCTCCAGCCGCTCGTGGTGGTTTCCGTGGTGGATTCGGTAATCGTGGAGGTGCTGGCGACCGTGGAGGTCGTGGAGGCCGTGGAGGACGAGGTCGCGGCCGAGGCCGTGGACGTGGCCGTGGCAAGGAGGACCAGAAGGAATGGATTCCAGTTACCAAGCTGGGACGTCTGGTCAGAGATGGAAAGATCCGCTCCCTCGAGGACATCTATCTTTTCTCACTCCCCATCAAAGAGCACGAGATCATTGATCAGTTCATTGGGCCACATCTGAAGGACGAAGTTCTCAAGATCATGCCCGTCCAGAAACAAACTCGTGCTGGTCAGCGTACTCGTTTCAAGGTAAAAAATTAGCTCATCTGTAACCCTTGGCCACCATGTGAAATCACTCCTGACATAATTTAATAATGAATTATGAATTCATTAGTGCTTTTGTGACTGGCTATGGAAATTCCATGGAAAATATTAGAGAAGTTGAGAGATCTTCTGAATTTCTATTGAAATTTAATCAAGGAGTCATTCATTATCATAAAGTCAAATCATTAATAGTTCTATTGGTTCACAGAAAATTGTTTGAGGTTTATAGATGTATCAGTCGAAATAATCAATTAAAATCTGACAGTATTTCGTTGGATAAAATCAATTTTATTGGCATTCAACGGTCGACCATCGGCCATTTTACAAATAAGATCCATGATCTACTTATGATCAAGTGGATGACAAAATATTAAAACTTTGCGAAAGGTGATTTCAATAGAACTCATTAAATACGAACGAAAATGGGAAA
Organism: Psyttalia concolor; assembly: GCA_030522845.1. Taxonomy (NCBI): domain Eukaryota; kingdom Metazoa; phylum Arthropoda; class Insecta; order Hymenoptera; family Braconidae; genus Psyttalia; species Psyttalia concolor. The sequence goes on along the minus strand of JAPYZM010000040.1, from coordinate 42,332 downwards.
TTATTCCAAACTGTCTACTTAAAAAAAAACTGTTATTTTTAGGCTTTCGTAGCTATTGGAGACAGCAACGGGCACATTGGTCTCGGTGTCAAGTGTTCCAAGGAAGTAGCCACCGCCATTCGGGGCGCAATTATCCTCGCCAAGCTCTCAGTTGTCCCAGTTCGTCGTGGATACTGGGGTAACAAGATTGGCAAACCCCACACAGTTCCCTGCAAGGTAACCGGCAAGTGTGGATCAGTCCAGGTGCGCTTGATTCCAGCTCCCAGAGGAACTGGTATCGTCTCAGCTCCAGTCCCTAAGAAACTTCTCCAGATGGCTGGTATTGAGGACTGTTACACCTCAGCTCGCGGCTCCACCTGCACTCTTGGCAATTTCGCCAAGGCGACTTACGCCGGAATTGCCAAAACTTATGCATATCTTACCCCAGACCTTTGGAAGGATATGCCCTTGTCTGAGGCCCCCTATCAAGAACACGCTGACTGGTTGTTCAAGAATCACAGGCCGGTCACTGGCCAACGGCCTGCTGAGGTTGTCTAAGGCGTTTCAATAAATTTACACTGAAGATCATAATTTTTGTTATTGTCTCAACCTTTTATTCCTTCTAACTGTAAGTGAGTAGGGGATTATTGGAAATGTTATTCAGGAAAATTTTACCCTGATGATTTGATCATTGTAACTATTTCTCAAATATCTCCATCTGTTGTACTTGCCAAAATATTATTTTAGTGTGCAAGAATTTATTTACAAAGTGGAATAAAAAACTGGTTAAAGACGTATTTCTTCGACCTCTAGTCAATAGTTTTCTGGGCAAATCTAAAACACGGCTGAGCCAACCTGAGTTGTACAGAATCTAATCAGTTCTAAGCAACGTTGGCTACATAGATCCATACCTAGTCTGATTTCTAACGGTTTCCCGCAAAGTTTCTAGGGGTCATAAACCATTGAAAAATCTTTGAATTTTAACTTTCAATTTTCAAGATAATTACAATAACTTCTTCGCGTCTGGAAACTACAAAGAAAACAATAAAAATCGATTTCCTTTCGATAGAGAATATAAAAAGAAAGACAGGACTTCAATTATCAGAGAATTTTTTAGAAGTTTTTACAACATTCAAGACCTTAATCTTCAGTTTACAGTCTTCCGAATCTCCATTTTCTTAAAAAGAAGGGGAAAAGGAAAAAATCTATCAATATGTATGAATTTATTATCTCTTAGTAAATATGCACATTGACTTGACGTCAAAAAACATTTTAGACCTCCATAGTTATCGTATCCAGGCATTAAATAATTTTTATTCAGCTGAGGTTGACGTTCCCTGAAATACCTCCCAGGCTCGTGTGAATGTTTTAGTCGTGTGATCGCACAGTTTCTCGACATCCTCGAGACCCTGTCTCAATGCATCCACAGCTCTTCCCCTCTTCATCTGTATCCTGAAGTGCATCTTCGCTTCTGAGGGGTGAGGCACTGTATAACCACAAAATTGGACATCGGGACTGCAAGATCAAGTAAAATTCACATTAACCGTTCCACGATGATAATTGTTCAATCAATAAACTCACTACTGCGTGATGACAGATCGTAGGACATTTCCCAACGTGTGGCCCTCATCTTGGAATACAAAAGTGCGGGATTTGTCTCCGGTTGCCTCGTCCCCTGCAATCTACTCACAAACGAATATAAAATTTCAGGTAAAAACCGGGAGCCATTAGTCTTTAATTACGGAATTTACCGCTGCCAATCGTCCCATGATATTTATTTATTTATGAGGAATGTTACTCCACTTGTTGGTTTGACTCGCAGGCAATATAAACAAACGCACGTGCAGTTGGAGAGATAGACGAAGACTTTATAAATAACTATAGTCCTGGCCAGGAAAGAACAACATCGGGTTTTAGCCGAAGGTCTCCCCACTCTTCCGGCTCGTACGCGGGGAACGGTTGGGCCGGCGGACAGGGGACCTTCGGAGGCAAACCGATGTTCGCTCTTTTCTGATGAAGACTCCAAGGACAAGGAGAACTAGAACCCCAAGTGTCCACAGGAAATTCGCGAATTGTCTCTTCTCCCACAATTGATTATTTTTCGTAATGGAATTACTTTCTTAACTGCATAAAGTAATGATCGAGTCGATGAAGTAGTTCATTACAAGCAATTGATAATTGTGGGGGACGAGATCATTCTCAAATTTGTTATAGGGCTTCCGTTTCACCTGAAATTTTCTCCCCACTTTCTCCACATTCCTTGTTTTCTTGTTTTTGCACATTCCTTGTTTCCCATCTTTAATACGCCAGTTCTTAGAAGACAACGTCACGTGGTCCTGGCTGTTTCTAAAGCGGGAGAAGAGATGGCGCCGGAGAAATTTCTAAATGACTTCAGATGAACTTGCGCAACAGATTTGCGAATGATTTTAGCCATGTTTGGAAGTAAATGGTTGGGAAACAATTAGACACTTTTATTGTCGAGGAAGGAGGGCTTGAAATGAATGAGGATCTATTGTTCTGTCACTGGTTAGATCCGCCCGTTATCGGACGCAGTGAAGAAATATCTATTTCAATGAAATACTACAGGAACAGGAAATACTACATTTCCGTATGATTGCGGAAAAGTGATTTTCCGCTCGTGGAAGGTTTCTGGTACGGGCTGAAGATGAGTGATATAATCCCACGAGTCAAAAAACACTTTCCCGCAATCGTATCGAAATATACAATTTTCCATGACGCGCCAGACAATCTCTCCGATTTATGGCGTGCTCCTCTTCGCGAATCGGTAGAGTATCTTCTAGAGATGTCCCCAAAATAATGGAAGCGAATATTCTCGCGTAATTTGAAGCCCCCCCCCCCCTCCCCCCTAATTATCTCATCGCAACAAACAAAAGAAAACCATTTAATTCAGCTTACGAATCCCTTCACACGAATCAATCAAAAACGTCAAAATTCCAGTAAAATGTTTTTACATCTACTCCATTAATTAAAAACTCTCCTAAAACCATGAATTAACAAAAATCCAAAATTTCTTTTCAAATTCTCTGTAACAATTGTCCACTGAAAAAAATATTATGTCTAAAATTATTTAACAAACCCCTTGTGACAACCTATCGACCATGGCTACGAGAACACCAGCTGCTAGGGGTAACCGAGCCGTAGATTCGAGGACAGTGACGCGCCCTCGAAAAACCAAGAGTCAGCTTCTCCGAGAAGCGAAAAATGTGGCGGTAGTGCTGCCGGAGGCTAAGGCGGAGCCCAAGCCGAGCAAGACTGCGCCTCGCCAGAGCCTGGCGAAGACCGCTCCGCCGCCGGCGGCGCCCAGACGAGTAATTTTCAACAAGCCGAAGATGACGAAGGCGATGTTGGCGCGTCAGGCACAGGCGCAAGCAAAGATCCTCGAGGAACAGCGAAAGCAGGCGGCTCGCGAGGCAGCGTCGGCTCAACGTCGGGCGGGACCAAGTGCCAGTCGTCGCTCGGGTCGGCAAAGATCTCCAGTTCGGCAAGAGCAGATCCAGGCGGCTGCTGCAGAGATCCTGGATGAGAGTCGCCAGCAGGCAAGATCTGGAAATGCTGAGGTAGTTCAGGCAGTTCCTGTGGGCGACGGAGAGATAGGCACGATAATAATTCCTCCAGGAGTCATCCACGAGGATCAGACGACTATTGTCCAGATAGTCCCACCGGAGGAGGCGGAGGCAGAGGCTGCACCAGCGGAGGGAGCCGCTGCCAGCCTCAATCACTCCATACAGATGATCAGTCAGAGCCTGAATGACCAGGAGGCCGCGGAGACCGCTGCTGTTCAGGAGAAGCTGGACGACTTTCAACAGGCGAGGAGAGATTTCATCATGGAGCTGGCAAGTGTCACCGTTCCTGGAGTCGATCCTGATCTGGAGATTCTCGATGTTGACAGGCTACCTCTGGAGGAGTTCCAGGAACCATCGCCACGGCGAAAACTCCAGCGGATCCCGGGCCCCGAGGACGAGGTTTTCCACTGGGAGTACGGACGAGATCATCCGGCTATCTTGGCCGCCAAGGACTTCAGGAGGCGTAAGGAGCAGGAGAGGAGGATTGAGGAGCGCTTCCAAAGGGCAGCACAGGAAGATGACTTTGATCTTGATGCCCCTCTTTATCAGAATATCCTGGACGCGGACATCTCGTTCGAGGAGGATGAGGAGGGAATGGCGATGCCCTGCAAGTCAAGGGTCAAGGCTCCCATGCCAAGGTACCAACCGAGAACTGGACTGAGACCCGAGGCCATGTACTATCCACATTCGACTATCAAGAATGATATTGAGGAGCTAGAGAGGTTCTTCAATATTGACAAGTATCCACCCACTCCCAAGTGCTGCAGACCACCGCTCGGCAGGGAGCAACTACATAAAGATCTATGGGAACTCGAGGATCCATGGTACAAGGAACCTACTCCACCTAATGTGCCTGATCTTATGGAATTTTCGAAATAATTCTTGTCCTGATTTTTTATTAATTTTGTAAATCATCTTCTAGAGAATACATTGGCTTCAAAAAGCAGTAATAGCATTGGATTTTTTAATGCACTAGGGGGAATGTGCCTAAGGTTTTCAATAAAAATTCAATTTATATGCTAATGAATGCATTTTCTTCGTTATATTTAGGTATATAACTTCTCTGAAGCATCTTCTCGCCTTCAAATTTGATTTCTCCGTATTGTCCAGTAATCGCAGTGGTGGGACTTTAATTTTTACTCATCATCTCCATAAATTGAATTTTCATGAAATTAAGAACATCGGAAATTAATTGATAGACATATTTTCCGGCTCTGGCTTGTAAAAATTAATAACTCGCATTGACTGATTAGGGCGTTGTCTGCTGGGCTGCACTTGTGGAATTTTTGTAATCGTTCTTGAACTATTTAAAATCATTGACCAAGAATTTCCATGTACTTGTTCTTATAAATATCATTGGAAAGAAGAAGTTTAATAACTCCTGAGATATTTTTTAGAGGAGGAATCTTTGAGATTTATAAAAGGTCTACCTTAAGATACTTTGCCATGAATTTAGCAGTTTCGGAGACACTTTTGCAAGAAAAAATTACAACTACTCATATGTATATTTTTATTTCAATTGTATTTTAATCGAAAACCAGTTACAGAAACAGCGGAAGTCCACGTCTGAGGGTATTTCCGGCTGCATTTTACGCGTAATCCGTAGGCCAATGTTTCAGTTTGACTCAGTCGTGAAATCATAAAAAAGTCATTCATTACTCATCGCCTTTTCTGCCGATTCTGACCTCTGGGGCAGGCGTCGCAGCATCCGCAGGGGTCTTTAACTCCTCTCCCGTTATCTCCCTTCTCCCGAGCTTTATCACCAGCAGACTGACGAACGGATGCGTCAGTGCCCCTGATAAGCCGATTCTACAATTGTTTGAATAAAGCGTTAACTCAATCCCTCATTTCTTTCTTCCCCCAAAAATCTACCTGACGACAAATTCGTCGAGCGGTTATCGTGGGTTCATTCAACCTCATCACCGACGGCGGTTTCGAGAGCCTCCAGACCTGCATAAAAATCTCTTCGTAGTAAATCAGAGAACCGCGAGGAATTTACAAGTGAGTCTGTGCGTTGAGGTCTTGGAAATGCATTATTAATTCTTCAGAATATTTAGAATTGATTTTTTTACATTTTAAACTGGTTAGGAAAATTAAAAAATGCTGAAGTGAATAGCATATGAAATTATTGAACTCCAAATTCTACTCAATTTTGATTAATCCTACTGAAAAATTTTGCAATTTTACTGTGCATTTGTAAGTTGAAAACGTCTAATGGAAAGAATTTTCAAGAAAAAATCCAATGGAAAAAAAAATTGCAAAAAATTAAGTCATTTCATTATGTAAGGAATTATCTAAGGATTGAGGAGGTCTTTCCTCACGATCTTCAGACCTCTCCGAGCCTAAATAAAATCTAGCAATAGCATTCTTAAAAACCATCAATAAAAATACAAACGCGATTCATCAGCTCATCCTCATGACTGGATCCGATCAGATCGTTCTCATTCCCATCAATAAAAATAAAATCAGTACAGATCTTGTTGTTTTCAGTAATCTTCTCATCCATATCATATCGATAAAATCGACCAAATCATCCTCAATTACTGTCAATTCACACGATTTTCGTCTTTCTGAAGGTTAAAAAAAATGTGACTAAGAATTTTTCAATAAGACATTCATAACCATTTACGTGGTGGCCACAAACTACCGCATGCTACCGATGTGACGCATCGATGCCATTGCCAATGGCCCAGCAATGACAGCTAACACATGCCACACACAGAGCCACGACCAAGATCCGACACGCCTTATTGTTTAGCAATGAAGGAGGCACGCGTGTCACGTCGTTAATAAATACCGTGAGTCTTGGGTTTCCTTTGAAAAATACAAAGAGACACTCATTGGCCACGACCGAGTGTCCCCCACAGTTGGGTCCCTCCGGTCCCACGTCAATGAACAAACGGAGTGTGTGCATTGGTGTTGGTGTGGAGTACGCTAGGCATTTTTACTCGAAGGCACACTCGCTGACAAATGCTCGAGACAGCGCTACGAGCGTTCACTTTTTTACTGCGGAAGACTGTTACTCGGATTCAGATAGATGCACGAAATTAATGAAAATATTTTTCTTCGATCAGTTGGATTTATATCGGGCGTTGATCGAGGGGGTCGTCGAGAGGTTAGATGAGGTGGCATAGCTGATTGTGATTGTGATAATGGTGTGGAAAGAATCCAGCCAGCATCTAGCCGTGGGTGAGTGCATTGAGATTGGGGGTATATATATAGGTTAATGGAGAAGGGGATGAATCTGTGGTGGACTGTGAGTGTGTGTTCGACATCCTGGGAGGTGTCTCTGGGGCTAATCTTGGGTGATTAAGGGCTTCAGGGGGATGAGGGTGGTTTGAGGTAGTGGTTTTTAGGTGACAGTGGAGATTATCCCGGGCGGAGGGGACAATTGGGAGGATGACAGTCATCAGGGGCGGGGGATGCTGATGTCTCGAGAGAATGACAGGAGATTCAGGATTTCTTCTTCTGGAGATTCTCCTGTCTTCGTATAAATTACAGATATCGGGGGATGAAACTTGGGTTGAATGTCGAGGCGTCTCGGTTCAGTATTTTGTATAAATTATGAGGTGATATTTATTTATTTGTCTTGAAGTTGTAGGGGATAATGAAATGGAGATGCCAAGGTTCTTTAGTTACTGGAGTAGAACCTCCATAGGATTTTTCAGTGAAAACGAACTATTTCTCGTTATTTAATACAAGAAAAAATACAATCAACAAACAAAAATTGATTGAAGAAATTATGACTAGTTGTTTCTCCAATTTTTTCGTTCTTTCTTCAATAGCCATATACAACTTTCGGCAAGATGGTCCACACCGGCTGCACCTCTTGGTGGGCGATGTCGTACAGATACTGGAAGAAACCGATGATTGGTACTATGGTTGCACGAAGTACAAGGGCACCAAGGGAATATTCCCCAAGTCCTATGCATACATTCTCCCTCAATCGAGGACCATGGAAGCCCTAATGCACGAGATAACGAGTGTATTGAGAGAATGGGGTCATCACTGGAAGCATTTATACGTGGTAAATATTGTCGATAGTTCGGTAATGCTTCCTCAACCTCTTCCTCATTAAAGAGGGGTCCACCACTTTTTTCAAGTATCAGAAGTATTTGTACGGAAAATTTTGTCAATTTAAAAAAATTTTTTTCTATTTCCAATAATCTCATTTTTGCCAAGAATTGTTTTTTTTTAATTATGAAAAAAAAAATTGTCTAAAATGGACACTTTCTGTCGCAACGATTGATTTATCAATTCCAAAAAATGAAGGATCAAATTACTTTATACGATAACCTCCATCTAACGGTTTTACTGGCCTGAACAAGATTTATTTGAGAACTGGTACGTTCTTCTTTGAGTCTAACCACAATATTAACAAAAGTAAGAATTGCTGGGGATTCCCTCTCACGTGAACCCTTAATAATATTCTCCCAGACGAACTCCGAGAACTTCAAGATGATCCACCAGCAGATGCTTGAGCTCTACGGGAACAGATCTAAAATCCTGAGTGGCACCCTGACCGTGGACGAGCTGAAGGACATGAAGCGCTTGGCAACCGCTCGAATCGACACGGGAAACCAACTTCTGGGCCTGGATATGGTTGTTCGTGACGATCACGGTAATATTCTGCATCCAGAGGACACGAGTACAATGCAGCTCTACTACCACCACGAGACCGCTGCCGAGAGGATCCGGAGAGCAACCACCGAGACCAAGAAGAAGCCCACGAAGCCCCAGGTCCCCGTTTACTCCCACATCTTCTTTGTCAGCGTCCGAAACTTCGTCTGCAAAATGTCTGAGGATGTGGAGCTGCTACTGACGCTCTATGATGCCCGGGAGAACCGAGCTATCACCGAAAACTATGTTGTCTCGTGGAGCAAGGAAGGCCTGGCCAGGGATATCGATCAACTTCACAATCTCAGAGTCCTCTTCACTGATTTGGGCTCCAGAGACCTCTCCAGGGACAGAGTCTACCTCGTCTGCTACGTAATCAGGGTCGGTGGAATGGAGGCGAAGGAGATTGACCACAGACGATCGTCAATTGTACAGCAAACGAGCCATAAGAACAAATCCAGTGTCGATAATATGAGAAGACCGTTCGGAGTTGCTGCCATGGACATAACACTCTACATAACAGGTGCAGTACAATAGGTTCTTATGGGTTTTATGACTTGAAGAAGACGGGAAACATGAAATAGCTATTATTTCAGTTTGAGCGAAGACTCGAATATCCGTTCAACGAATATTTTGCAGTAGTAATAGCAATTGAAAGGAGTCTGACACAAGTTAATATTATTTATACGCCATAAAAACAGCATAAATAAATTACATAGAAAATATCTATAAAATAAGTTGCATAGTAAAATCAAATTCTAATATTTTTCTCTATTCAAGGTTCGAATAAAATTTGTCAAAACCAAAATGTAAGTTCGATAGAAAACCAATGTGACTGCCCAGCACACTGGCTAAAATTTTCTATTAATCCTTTTCATGCGTCTCTTGAAATTTCCCTGACATACCGAGCAATACCATGTAATTAAAATTATTAATCGTAAAATCCGCAAGAAATGTCAGAAAAAAATACATATTTACAGGAAAACTGGAGGGTGACGTTGAGCATCACCACTTTATTCCCTTCGTCCACTGCGAGAAGGAGAGTCTAGACGGCACACTGCGTAGAATCCTAGCCCAGAAGGAGGCAGGTATCCAGAAGAGTTCCTCCACCGGGGGCAATGGAATTCCAGTAGGCGGCCAGGGTCTCTGGACAAGTCTGAAACTCCTGAGAGGAGATACCAAACAAGTTCGCGACGAGTATCCCCACCTGGTCCTGGGTAATGTAGCCATAGCTAGAAAGATGGGTTTCCCAGAGGTGATCCTGCCGGGTGACGTGAGAAATGATCTCTACCTCACACTTGACTCTGGTGAGTTTAGCAAAGGCTCCAAATCCACTGACAAAAACGTGGAGGTAACTGTTAGAGTCTGCAACGATCAGGGTCTCCCCATACCCGGTGTAATGACCCTGGGTGGAGGTGCTCCCGCCATAAACGAGTACCACAGTGTCATATATTATCACGAGGACAAGCCTCACTGGTGCGAAACATTCAAGATAGCAGTCCCCATAGAGGAATTCAAGCAGGCTCACTTGAAATTCACCTTCAAACATCGCAGCTCCAACGAGGCCAAGGACAAGTCTGAGAAGCCATTTGCAATGAGTTACGTACGTCTTATGCAGCGTAATGGAACGACCCTCAAAGACACACAACATGAGTTGCTAGTATACAAGATTGATAATAAGAAATACGAGGAAAATGATATATCGTACTTCAAGCTGCCATCAACGCGTGCTGAATTAGTGGAATTAAATGCCGAGAAGAAGCCGGGGATCGGCTCGTTGAGTCTCTCCTCTAAGGATAGTTTCTTATTGTCGACTAATGTTTGCTCTACGAAGTTGACCCAGAATGTTGCTCTGCTGGGTTTGCTCAACTGGACGAGCAAACCCACGGATCTCAAGGAGTCGTTGGCTGCTTTGATGAAGGTAGACGGCGAGGAGGTCGTTAAATTCCTGCAGGATGTCCTCGATGCTCTGTTCAATATCCTCATGACGAACTCTGACTGTGATTACTATGATGATATGGTGTTCGAGTGCATTGTGTATATCATTGGGCTTGTTTTGGATCGGAAGTATCAGCACTTTCAACCCGTTTTGGATTTGTATATATCGGAGAGCTTCTCGGCTACTCTGGCCTACAAGAAGCTCATTGCGGTGTTGAGGAAGAGGATTGATGGGGCTGCGTACCAGTCCAGCGATGGGCAGCAGAGGGATATTCTGCTGAAGACTATGAAGAGTTTGCAGTATTGTATGAGGTTTGTAATCATTTTTCTTTATGTCAGCGGTTTTGGTTCGCTCTATTTAAGTGTTCAAGAGAAACATCTGTAGGATTCTACTCATTCTGTTGAGATACTTTTTACAGAATTTTCTTGGCCTGAATTGTCGCGAGGATAGAACGATAAAGTAAAAAATATGTCAATAGAATAAATTGTATTGAAAATATAATTTTAGGTAATTTTTCTGGAAATTTTTTCTAATGACACTTCAATAGAAAAAGATGAAATTCATGGTAAAATTAAATTAAATTTCAACAAATTGAATCAAATAAAATAATGAATGAATAATGAAAATTAATTTAATAATTGGATTAAATTAAATGGTCGGATTGCCATTGAAAAAGAGTGGGATCTAAGCCCTCAAAATCTAATTGTTTTGTAGGATGCGTTAATTATTCTTCAAACGATTACAGATTTATTGTAAAATCGAGGATGCTGTTCACCGAGTTGGGGCAGAATGAGGAGGAATTCTCACAGACCTTAACGGATTTGCTGAAGTCAATCGTCGATCTTATGAGGCACGAGACAGATGGGACTCTGCTGGTACAGGGGGCTTGCTTAAAGTATTTTCCTGCGACTATTCCCCATTTGCTGCTGGTGTACAGTGGCAAACAATTGAGCGTCATCCTGACGGAGTTGCTTATGACGCTGTCACCTGGGAGGCTGACTAAGCAGAAGATGATGACTGTTAATGACATTGTGCACAGTCCCTTGTTCCTCAATGTGGATTGTAGGGGTATCCTACTACCTAAAATCACGGTCCTTGTCCGAGATCTACTCGAGTCCAAGGAGGAGGTGAGGATGATAGCTGTCCCTCACTTGATGGGGTTTATACTTTAATTTTTTTTTAATCTTTTTTTTTAAGTTACGCAGTTAATTAACAAATTTTTGCATTCTGTCAGTAGTGATTAATCGCATGTATTTATTCTGGTACCTTTTCATTCGAGCGCACGTTATGCACGGTTTCAATAATGCAACTGCTGATTATTTTCAGAGGGTAATGTGAAGTAGTGAAGAAATGATGAATTTAATTATAAATAGTCTTCATACTAGAATCCCTACGAGGAAGGATTACATTTGAGCGCGAGTTAAGATAGCTTTATAATTATAGATTTAGATATTTCCAGTTGTCAAATTTTTACATTCAAATTTTATATTTTTATAACTTTTTTCCTTATGAGTAAGTGAGTTTACTTGAAACAAACGTAGATCGTCATCTAGCACCTATTAAGAAAAATCACGAGTTTTTTTACGCTCGATAAATCTATTTTCAGATTTAAATATTTATTTTTACTGCAAATGTTAAATTATTTTGAAGGTTGATTTTCTAAACACCTAAAATGGTTATTGAATCGAGCAAAAGATTACAATAAAAGAAAATATGATAACATGTCCGACAATTCTTAGTCTTTTAACAACAATAAAAATCATAAATTTATCCTTCTTCACCACTTCATTGTAAACCTAGACATAGACAAATGAAATTAACATTTTCCGGGGATTATGTTTGTTGTATATTATTTTTTTTATGGTTTGGTTTGGTTTTGGTGTAATCGGCGTATTAAAGGGACTGTCAAGTACGCCTGGAAAAAGTGTGGCTAAGGTAGCTAGACTCCTTGGTGAGAATCGGCATCGGCTGAATCAACATCGTGGCTATTCTGAGGAGGTAGTTTCCTGATGGTGATGTAGTATCTACAAAAATTGCATTGGCTCATTTTTTTCACTCATTTCGTTTCATTTTTTTTTCATTTTTAAAAATTTTTTATCAGTTTTTTTCCTTGCCAAATTCTCAGGGTGGGATTTTATTTCTCAAAGAGTGGATTCAATTCACAGGTGGAGTTGTGTGTCAAGATATTGTCGGATATTCTTGAGCTGACGTTCAGGAAGGACGTGGGATCCACTATCTCGGATGTTAAGGAAATCATGATGACAGCTTTGAGAACTGTTATACAAACTGTGATTTCCATGGATAGAGAGAATCCACATGTGGGAAATTTAGTGTCCGTGATGCTTTCTATATTCAGACAAATGACTCCTCACCACTACGAGATCTACACGAACCACTTCGCGACACCCTTCGACCTACTGGACTTCCTAATGGAGATCCTGCTGGTCTTCAAGGATCTAGTCTCAAAACCTGTCTTCCCCACTGACTGGAGTGAGATGATAATGCTCCAAAACAGTGTCATCCTCAAATGCCTTCGATTCTTCTCCGGAACAATCCGTGATTACTACTTCAAGGACTTCGAGCAACAGGCCTGGTCCAATTTCTTTCACTGCGCAATAGCTTTCCTGACCCAGCCCCCTCTTCAGCTCGAGAACTTCACCCCCTCAAAACGCAATCGCATTGTAACTCGCTACAACGATATGCGTCGAGAGACGGCTTTCGAGATCCGCTCAATGTGGTTTGTAGAATATTTTACTCGCACTCTCTCATTCCTTTCAATTCTATTCATCAAATCATTTTAAAAATATTAAGAAAATCAAATAATGACATTTTTACCTTATGAAGAATCATCGAATAGCACACAGAGAATAAAATAAATAAATCATACAATTTTATACGTAAACCAAAATGAAATATCCTGTCTAGAGTTGGAATTTTTGTGGTCAAATATTAGAGTCAGCTCGTATTATTGAGACAAATAATTGAAACCTCGTTGAATCGTTGCAGGTTCAATCTAGGGATACACAAGAGCCTCTTTGTCCCCGGGCTCGTCGGCCCAATCCTCGAGATGACCCTCATTCCTGAGTCCGAGCTTCGAAAAGCGACAATCCCCATCTTCTTTGACATGATGCAGTGTGAATTCTATTCTTCCCGAATTACCGAGGGATATGGCGATACAAAACGCGAGCCAAAACACATGAGGGGTAATTTCAATGAGTACGAGAATGAGATGATTGCTCAACTGGACATACTAGTGGAGGGTGGAAGGGGTGATGAGCAATTTTGCTCACTGTGGATAAAAGTGATGGGTGAATTGTGCGAGGGGCATGCACAATTGAGAGAGCAGGGTCTCAGGTTCGTGGATACAGTAGCTAAACTCATGGAACGTCTTCTTCAGTACCGCGATATCATTCATGCCGAGTCCCAGGAGCACCGCATGATGTGTACAGTGAATCTTCTGGAGTTTTATTCAGAAATCAATCGCAAGGAGATGTACATCAGGTATGTTAACAAATTGTGTGAGCTTCACTTGGAGTGTGACAATTACACAGAAGCTGCGTACACTCTGAGACTTCACTCCCAACTTTTGGACTGGAGTGACCAGGCTCTGCCTCCATTGCTTCGCTCCAACCGCTATCCAGCCTGCAATACTCACAGAGAGCTCAAGGAGGCCCTTTATAACGACATGATTGACTACTTCGACAAGGGAAAAATGTGGGAGTGCGCCTTGAGTGTCTGCAAAGAGCTCGTGGCCCAGTACGAGGAGGAGACCTATGACTATCTCCAGTTGTCAGTTCTCCTCACACGAATGGCCAAATTCTATGACGCCATTGTCAAGCAATTGAGGCCCGAACCTGAGTACTTCAGGGTTGCTTACTATGGACGTGGGCATCCACCCTTCCTGCAGAACAAGGTCTTCATCTACAGGGGAAAGGAGTACGAGAGGCTCAGTGATTTCTGCTCGAGGACGTTGAATCAATTGCCGAATGTCGAGAAGATGAATAGGCTATCTCCACCCACAGACGACATCATGGAGTCCAATAGTCAGTATGTGCAGATAAATAAAGTGGATCCTGTCATGGATGAGAAGAGACATCGACTCAGTGGGAAGCCGGTCACTGCTGAAGCTGTCTTGAGGTGATTTCAATTGTTCCTAACGTTTTTTAAAAAGAATTTTAATGTGAGAACCACGATCTGAATGTGTAACTTCAAGTCTTCATTTATTTAATTTGCTATGAAAATAATTTCAGGTATCACAGGGTAAACGACGTCCAGAGGTTCAGATTTTCCCGTCCGGCGCCCAAACGAGACACCTCGTCGATCAATAGTCAAGGGAGTTTGGAGAAAGATAATTCAGATGGAAGTAGTCGTGATTCTAAAGCCAGTAGTAATAGTAATAATGAGTTTGCTTCACTTTGGCTGGAGAGAACAGTATTATGCACTAGTTATTCACTTCCTGGGATACTCAGGTGGTTCCCAGTTGTCTCTAGTGATACTTATTTCGTTAGTCCTCTGAAGAATGCCATAGAGACAATGGAGGCCACCAATACTGTACTCAGGGATCTTATTATTGCCCACAAGTCAGATTCAAGTCTTCCGTTAAATCCGTTGAGCTTGAAGCTCAATGGGATTCTGGATCCTGCGGTTATGGGGGGCATTGATAATTATGAGAAGGCTTTTCTCAATCCGGGGTATAAAGAGACCCATCTCCAGGAGAGTGCGGATCTATTGAAGTTGGAAAGCCTGATTGCCGAGCAAATTCCCCTGCTTGGGGTGGGTGTACAGCTGCACAAGACGAGGGCTCCTGTGGAACTTGGACCCTTTCATCAGAGGCTGGAGCAGTGCTTCGTGGCTATGAAGACCCAGGTTGAGGCTAAATATGGGAAACGGGTGAGCTGATAATTTTTTCACAGATAAATCGAGAAATATTGACGATGGGAAAGACATGAATTGACGTATGGAAAAAATTTATAAAAAATATATGAAAAAAAACAGGTCGATTGGATTTCTAAGATTGATCAATGTCTATGGAAATAGGAAAATCCATATTTTTGTTTTCAGATTTCCAAGAATTTTATAGAATCAATTTCTTGATAAATTTTTTTTCACGTTTTCTTCTGGAATATATTTCAATCTATAAATACATTTCCCATCCATTTCGATCAATTCATACTCGAAATGACTGTTTGATTCGTGTTATAGACGTGTGATCTACAAATTGAAGCCATGACCCAGCCTGTAACCATGAGAAAGCATCAGCATAATAGAGGGGACTCGCACAGGCTCTCCGATAGCACGAGCATCATAAGCATATCCGAGTAAGTGAACAATCATCATCATAACCATCAAGCCACATTTTTTCATAATATTTGGGTAATTTCCCTGGAGAGGTGGATGCGAGACCAATCGGGCTATCCATTAAATCCCTCATGTCGCTTTTTTATTTACCATTTTGTGATTTAGTTCCGGTGTGCGGTCCAGAGTATCTTCCCTAACGAGATCACAAGTTGCGACACTCAAGTCGTTCGCAACATTCAATTTTAACAACAGTACAAATAACGCGGGTGTACAAAACGTCACTTTAACAAGGTAAAATGATAAATCAAAGAAATCGAAACGAAAAAAATGGACATTCTCCAGATGCTTGTGAATGAAACTCTACGCCCGACTTTTTTAAATATCTGTTTCTCTCATCTTATCTGATTTTTCCTTCCTAATGACAAATTCCTAATTAATACTCATCAATACTCATAAATTAAATAATATTGAAGAGGAGTCAGGAGAAATGAATTCTATTGATTTTCGTCTTCACATACATTTTTATTTTTTGTCTATTCTTTTCTCATCAACCAAAACAAAATGAGAAAAGGAGTTATTTACTTTCGAAACCAGTCAAAACTGTTCATCTTTCCGCATTTTCTCCTGGTGAATCCATAGAATGAACTCAGAATTAATTTCAAATGTTGAATATTAAGAAATATATAATTATTTTATTTTAATTGTGAAGAGTAAGGACATCCAAGGAGCTGTGCCCACTTGAGAAGAAACCTCCGATTTAATCGCTTATCATTACTCAAACATAAAAGGTTCATTGAAATCGTTAATTGAAATGAAAGAAAAATCAAGAGATCTTTCTGATTACATAAACGTTATAAAAAAATCAATTTCGGGACGTCTAATGAACTAAATGAATATTCCAAGTAATTTCTAGTTGTGAAAGAATATCTTCAAAACAACTCGATCACTGCATGAATATTCTTTCACCAGCTAAATGTTGAATAAACGAAGCACCTATTCCCAACATTTCAGGTGTACTTATTTAGTGAAATCATGAATGAAAAAAATTGAATGCAAACCTTGAGGAAGTATTTGTTGTTGATTCTGAAAGGTAAAGAGGGCTCCAAGAACCATATTCACTTGACAAAAACATTTATATTGATCTTCAACTATTAACCCAATCAAACTAAAAAATGATAAAAATAACGTCGAATAACCAAAAAACGTTCTCTTTTTCAGAAACAGTTCAGTACGTTCTCACATACTCTCCTCCACTTCTCTCCAGAAGGCCCTGGGCACATCCGGTACAGGAACGAGTAAGAAGAAGGACTCGAAACGCAGAAACTCGAGGAAATCGGACGCCACAGTAGGCAAAGATTCGAAGGAATCGACGTCCCAGTGGTACACGACACCAGAGGTGGCAACGAATCCTCCGGTGGTGTCTCCAGTGGTGTCAGCGACATCGCCTGTTACAACTCCCCCAGTATTCGAGCTTCGTCAGGAGCTCACGGCCTCTCGTCCCCTACGCTCTGAGGTCGAGAAGGAGCGCAGAATAAGCAGCAGATGGTCAGGCCAATCGCAGGGTTATTTCATGAGAAATTTGAATGGTCAGGATGAAGTCAGGAAGAACAGGGACAGTGTGGGAACAACTGATAGTACAGCCTCGGAGGAGGATCCGCCACCACCGCTGCCATTGAAAATGAGAGAAGCTGATTATTGCAGTCTCCCCCAGGAGAATTCTATCGTTCCATCGTGTGAGAGCACCGAGAACGAACCCGAGGATTTCGATCAGGGCTTCATCGAGAGCCCCGTCAAGCCACCCACTCCACCTCCCAAGCCCAAACGCCCACTCAAACATATAATAAAGCATCTGGAGGAGGGGAGCCTCATGCACGACTCGTCCACAGCCTGACAATTAGAATTATCAATGTTTTTCGATAAATTTTTACGGGACATTTATTGCCATTGACACGTGTTTTTATACGCAACTTTTATATAACCTGAGAGTAATCGTGTATTGGGTAACGGCGAGGTGCCATTACGTATTAACAGTGTACTTTATTTTTGTACAATTGCCTTTCATCGTTCTCTAGGCGCTCTAATACGCATTTTTTCAGAGGGAGATAATTATTATTATTTGGGACAATTTTTGTTGGGGGAGTTAATGATGAGGTTGCGAAATATTCGGGGGTTAAATCGTATTTTGATATTGTTTGGTCAAACATTGATATTATCGTCATTATGCTCACGATTCGAATTTCATAGATAATTCTATTAGTTTACGTCAGTTGGGATAGCTGATTCTATTAGTTGATCCATTTATTTTCTGTAAAAAATTCCGAGCTGCAATTCTCAAGTTTTTCTGATGGAAGAGAAAAGAAACCCCGAATGGAAAATTTTTTTTTAATTACATCGCAGAATTTTTAATATAAATTGATTATCAAGACTCTATTATAAGGGTTATTTTTTATTTAAAACACGCAATCATGCTGCAGAATTCTTTGATGGAATCAGCTACTCACGGATTTATAGTTTCACGTAATTTTTTCCCTCTGTACATTAACGCCACTTTTTAGATGTAAATAACGATGATTGTTACCGTCCGGTGATTATTCGATGTTATGCACAAGAGTAATAGTTCCGACATGACATTTTGAATTTAATTGACTTAATGAGATGTGTCAATGTGCTAAGTGATAATGACGATTGAGCTTTTTCTCAATAATCACGAACGAATATTATATGGACTTAAGGAAACGCAATGCTGAGATACTTTCAAGGCCTTCTAGGGAAATAAAAGACGAGTGTATACCGTTGTACATTGTTTCGATTGGTGGTCACATTGATTTATTAATTTATTGGAATAATTAGAACATCGACAATGATTTTGTATGTTCAAGCCAAAGAATGCGTAATGAGTTTACAGAGAAAATTTATATGATTATATAGTAATTTTATATAACTTATTTCTTAGAAGAAAAATCGATTGTTGTGGTAGATATCTTTCTTTTCGTATTAATTGTAGTGCCATTTTTCTCATAAATCATTAACTTTGGTTGTATCACTAGAGCAAATGTTATTGTATTATTTTTGGGACCAATTAAACAAATTTTATACGTTCATTGATGTGTCATTTGACTTTTGTACTGTTACATGATGTGAATAAATACTTTTTTCCGTCGTTCGTCGAGTGTTTCCTTGGTGACGAGGCAACAGTTTGGCGCATTCAGGCAGTTTGGGGTGTTTTGGGTGCTTGAGATTGTTGGGAGTTTTGAGTGTTTGAAATTGTTGGGAGCTTTTTGTTTATGATGGAGGGCTCGGCTAATTATCGCGGGAATATTGCAAAATGGCTGTCTTTTATGGGCCCTGATCTGGAGAGCTGGTTCACCCATATCGTCACTCTGAATGAGGCCATGGATAAGTGCGCGAGGGATATAGCAATGATCATCGAGGACGTGCAGGGCTCTATGGGTATTCCTGATAAAGAAGTGTGTGAATACTCTCTTGTTCATTCGTCTACCCAGTTTTTTTACCACATAATTAATCTCCTATATTATTGTTTGATAATTTATTACATCTTGTTATCTGATCGGCGCATTTTTTAGAATATTTGTAATTGCCACTTTTCAAACGGTCAAAAATTAATAGAGTACAGTAGACGTCGAATAGAATTCTCTGACGAATTGTCTGAGTAATTCACTAGGATTTTCCTTTCAATTTTTTCGTGCGTCAAAAATGAGTATGCTCTCACTTTGAAATGACATCTTGGATACCTTCATTTTTATGTTAATTAACTTTCAACTCATTACAATGAATTTTTGGAGATTGTTTTTCCCCAACGACGAATATTTCACTGGAAAAGTGTTCTCACAGGTACTCCTGCGTCAACAAACGAAGCAATTGAGAGCCCTCGTGCAGACTTATTCATCGATATGGTCGGACAAGCAAAAATTAGTTATTACGAATGAGGTTTATAGATACAAGATTGAATATTTATCGTCAAGAGTGAAACGTTCCCTCAATATTGTTGCGAAATTCTGCAGAAATTTCATCTTCGAGATCCTCGTAGATTGCTGCAAAGATGATGGAAATTTCACTAGACATCTCTTCGGGTTTGTATTAATATACGCGAGGCATTAATAGTGACTGAATTTTGGGACTGAAATCTTAGACTTCTTGGAAACTGTGAAAAGAAAAATAAGAATAAGAATTTCATGGTTTTCTTCATTAAAAATTTTCAATTTGACAAAAAAATTGTACTGGAAAATGTAAATTTGAATCGGGAAATCAACTGAATCTATTCACGAGTGCCCAATTAATTGAAAAATGTAAAATTGTAAATCTCATTTTATGTCTCTCATCTTTTTGATAAAAATAATGAATAATTCATTATAATAATATCAATTATGCGACAATCAAGTTCAAATCGCTTTTTTATGTATTGAAAAATTAAAAATCTCCAATCATATTTGTTAATTTATTAAATTATCTTACAGGCTCGTCCAGGTATACAACGATGCACTGGACCTAGACTGCAACGTTTCCTCAGAGTCAACTTCAGTGAACATTTATTCCAATGACTGTCCATCCATGCTGGAGCCTCTGAAAAAAATCTCCGTTACCAGAATTTTGCAAGTAAACATAAAGAGAATACGTTTCTCACGACTCAATATTTTTCCTCACTTGAAGTGTAACTTTGTTGAAAGGTGTTAGCGAAAAACAAAGCGGAAGAAAATTGCCACGAACTCATCGATTGTCTCTTGATGAACTATCAGCCACGGGCTGAAGAAGACGTGAAATCCCCTCAATCGTGGGATGTGGAAATGTCGGAAAATTCGAGTATTGAGATATATCGGTAATTGAAATAGAAAATGTGGAAAAATTTCAGCTCGAGATGTCCGATTAAAAAAGTTATTCAACGCTTCAATGAAAGTCTATTATTATCGTTCAATTGGATTTGGGTGGTTTATAATAACTTTTCCCATTAAAAAATTTTCGTTGAAGGACTAAACTCGTCCCAAAAAAAATTAAATTCTATTGGATTATAGATAATAATTAGTGAGACCTAATGCTGTCCTCAATTTCAGTTCAATTAATTTGATTATTAAAAAAAAATCGTTGTTTTCAGTAATTTTTCCCTTTTTTGCTCAAAGTCCTTGTTAATACGCTGATTTTCGGGGGAATTGAATATATCAAGTTATTTCTGAATCCATTAGAGCTCTGACAAAGCACATGACTCCACCTGGGGACCCGCCAGCGCCAGCCGGGGAAAATCATCCGGAGCAGACTGAACTGGTAACTCCAGGGAACATAGAGAGCATAGAAACCCTCGTCGACAATCAGACACTCCAAGTGGATAAACTCCTGGAGGCGATAAGGGAGGTCTACCCGCAGTTATTCGGCCTTGAAAACATCAAATACGACTGCCGAGGTAATGTCATCATTCCTCTCTTCTCCCCCACTTGAGAATATGTAAGGGGATTTCGCAGGTGAGACGAAGGTGAGGAAGAGTGCATTGACACGGCTCTCGGATTACTACCAGCGCGTCGCATGGGCCGCGATATCCGGTATATTGGATCATGTTGTGCTGTGGTGGTCCCCCGAGGGTCTCGCTGCACGTCACAGCCAAGGGGCACATCATCTCAAAGACTGGCTGCGTCGGTTCATCCAAACGAATGAAAGTAAAAAACAATTTGAATATTTCCGAATATTTTAACTAATTTCCAACAAATTTTATTGAGTCCAAATTTTCTCGTGAATATCAACTTTTTTACAGTTCCTTTTTTCCATTTTTACTTTCCCCAAATAAATTCAATGAAATTGATAATTAAAATTAAATTCACAAAAATTATACTGAAATTTTCAGGCTTCAAATTGATACGTCATTTGAATATTTTAAGTGTCTTATCGAGAATCTCTCTTTGAGGCTGTAAGAATTTTTATTTACAATTTGTAATAGTTTCTTCAAGCGTCAGGCCAGCATTATTGAATCTCTGTGATGCTCTGGGCTGTCACGTCACTGCGACAGGATGGGATGAACTCTTCAGATTGGCCTACATCGCCTCCTTCGAGTGTTCCTCAAAACCCTTTTCTTCCGAGGTTTTTATTTTACTTTTTTTAAAAATATTAATACGACAATTCGATAGTAGCACACACAAGAAACTTTTTTTTAATTTAACAAATTCGCTAGACAATAATATTGAATTTTCTATTAGTTCCAGACGGTTTCTATTACAATTGCATACTTCTACAAAATTTTTATTTCACATTAATATGCAATAAAAAATGTTGTAGATAATATACAAACAATTAACAGAACTAAAAAAACTATAAGTGGCAACGTTAAATTCTGGTAAATGGGTAGAAGAATATTGAAAAATACAATAGAAATAGAATACAAGTTTCTAGCGATTTTGCTAGGATTTTTCTGTGTACTTTTTCCATACGTGATCGCTGATGTTTAGTTTACTTTGCCAAAGGGAACGGATACTGGCCAAATGTTTGCTGAATTATTCCAACTGCTGGTTACTCTCAGTAACGAATGTGAGATTGGAGGCGAATGGGTTGTTGGAGCTCCTCTAATGGAATTACCTCTCTCAGAGCAAATAATTGTTCTGCACAGATTGGATCATTCCGTGCATACGATGCGGCTGTGGGCCATTCAGGAGTCCAAACTCATTGCTCATACTTGGGATTTGGAGACTTTTTTTTTACTTGTTAAGGGTGATTTAGTGGCTTGTATCGATGAGTTGTCATACCTCAAGGTATCCTATACCTCTCTATTCATGAATATATTCACCCAAATATCAGATTAGATTATCCAAAAAAAAACACAATTATTTAATCATTCCACTCACATACAAATTTCGTAGGAAACTCGAATTCGATTGAAAATTCAACCGGATTTTTATTTAATTTCCTAAAAATCGATGAAACGCATTTCTTTAAATTGATCTCTTTTAGCTCAGTGATCATACATCTGCTCTTTCAATCGACGCTACCAGTGTCCAAGTCTACGTTTGTGCAAAAATGAGAGCGAAAATAGTATCTGAAGTCAATGCAAATATTCAATTGCTCAAGGTTGGTAATAATTTACCTGTGTGTAAGGCATTATTTTCTCACACGACAAAACTCGAGTAGATTTCTATCGAACATTCCATTAGGTCTAATTATATTCAATTAGAGGAACCATTTCACAAAATTTTAATGATCAATAACATTTAATTTTTCTCTGCAACGTATTTTCCTGAAAACATGTCAATATTTTCTACAGGAAATATCTCAGTAGAATACGTTTCTGCTTTCTGACAAAATATTTTTCACTCAATCATTTAGTAAAAATCGATAAAAATTAACAGAAAAAATAGAAATTTTCTAAAATGTTTTTACACGTGAACTGTTTAGGGCAGAGTGCGTAGGACGATTTCGTTTCCAAAAAGGTTTTCGCAAATTACAATGATTGAACTAATAAAGTATTTTTTAATCCTAGGAGACGCCGATCAAATGTATCAATACTCTAGCTAAAATTTGTCGTGTTGTGAGCCTCGCAAATTTACACATGTGCTTCCCAATATCGAAATATTGGAGACGAACGAGTAGCACTGTTGTCGGGGTTGGGCCAACACCGTATGTGGAGACATACCTTCGTAAGATATGAACAATTTTGTCAACGAAATCCCTTGAAATTATCCTAAGAACAATTCCATTGATCGTCACTTTTTTACAGAACGGGTTCTCCTGCCGGTTCTGGAGGTCATTGAAGACCACGAGGTATCCAATATGGTATTGAAGATAATGTGCGAGGCCTGGTTGGACTATATCTACCTCCATCGTATAAAATTCTCGTAAATATAACTGCAAGTCAATCAGAAAATAACAATTTCTGAGCTTTAAAATTCCTGCCCCAAAAACCTAGAAAATCCTATTGGATCCCTATTGTTTCGATGGGTTTTAAATTATTTTTATTTAAATCTACAGTGTAAATATTTCATGAAACTGATTGATATTATGCTGTTAATCCATTGAAATTATTCTGGCGAGATATTGTTCACAGAATTTTCTCGGCTCAGTTTTTCGTTTAATTTTTTTGATATCAAGAGAAGACGGATCCAATGCAAATAAAATGAAAAATGTGAGGGAATTCTAGAGTAATTTCTCAATAAAATATAGGTAGTGCAAAAATGCAGGGAAAAATTCCTCGAGCATAGAATTCCCGACTCATTGAATTTTAGATTTCCCCAGATCTCATGCACATTCATCAGCTCTTTTTCAATTCAAGTGAATTCGGAGCTCTGCAGCTATTGACTGACTTCGCCCACGTCTCTCGTTGGGTCACAGACTGTCCCATAATCTCCCAAGGGGTCAAAGGACATTTATTGAAGAACGAAGTACTTCGTCGGTGTGAGGGAGTTGGAAGACTTCTCCTGAGACATCCCGGCGAAGCAATCGCAATGCAGAAACGTAAGTATAGCTCACTCCTCTTGATACATTTTTAAATTATCTCAACAGTTGAATAGAATTCATTTTAAAAAATTGGTTCAATCATATTTTCTGGCTTTGCAACAGTCGTTTTAGTTCGAACGCAATCTAGTTTAGTTTAGTTTCAATGTTGATTTTATTTAATCTGTTCATTTTTCTGAGCCATTGTTATACAGTTTTTGAGGTTCCATTCAACGGAATGTTAACAAAATACGTAACTAATCCTTCAGAATCAAGAACAAACGAAAATGGATCTCCACAGTCCCTGGGACTGGAGCGAATGCCTGCGGAGATGTACGTCCCCAATCAGCAACAGTGGCTGGAACTCAGAGCATCCAAGACTTATAAACTTTGCTGCACAGATTAACGATTTTTCCAACGTTGGGAGGGCCCTTGAAGCCTAAAAAGAGGAAGAAGCCCTTCATTCACCCCGTCAAATAGACTTTGAAAATGTACTTCCCTCGGTCTTTCCCTTTTTTTCAGTGTGAATCATCATTTCCAAATGTTTCTGCAGTTCCGTCAAACCTGCAATAATTTATATTATGTTTAAATTCCCGTGGGAACTGAATAAATGTTGAACGCTTGTTTTATCATACGACTCTTCATGACGTGATTTAATGAGACTTGGTGAACAGGAGATAGAAAGAGTAAGTCCACCGCAAAGAGGAAACATGATATGCTCATGTTTCAGATATCCGTCTTGGTTGGTTTTATTTATGCAAGAGTGTGAATTCATCTATGTTGTTGATGTGATCGAATCGAAATTAAAATACCAGTTCCATAATTCAGTTTTTTCAATCGATATATTGACTCACGAATTAACAACTTGAATGAAAAATTTTAAAAATTTAGTGTTGGGTAGATAACTTTCCTCAAAATTTCAATGGAATTTCATAAAAAATGAGACCAGTTACATTTTTCATTCGAGTTTTTTACTATAAAATGCATAGATGTAGATTTTTCAGTATAATTAACTCTTTGAGAATAAATAGTCACGCTCAAATGAGTCCATGGAAAGTATTCCGAGATTATAATTCCTCTAGAAATATAAATATTGCATAGTGAAATTACATAATTCTCAGTAAAAGATTTACACAAAAAAAAACTAGCTCCACGAAATTGCAACAGAACTTTCCTCGAGTGCTAATAATAATTTAAAGTATTGCTGAAAGATCTCGCTCCTTTGCTTGAGAAAACAGGCTCAAACATTTTCCTCTAAATGCAATAATTCTAAAGATAAAACAGTCTAGTTTACATTAAATTATTGGCCATTCCTGGCAGACTATTTTGAGTGGTCTCCCTTGTTTCACTGCCGATTTTTTCAAAGAATTGTTCTTTTCTACATTGGATATGCTCATAAACACATGAAGTTGACAACACCTCGTCCAGTAAAGCTTCCCACAAAAGGGGGGAAATGGAAAGGTTTCGCGACTCTGGTCGGTCATCGCTCTTGGGCAGTCCCTTCGCGACGTCCATACAGTCTGGATCCACCGAATCTCTGTAAATTCCTCCGGATCTCCGAAAATGCCAAACGTAACCGAAAGGACATCCTTGACCAGATCCTCAGACCCACCCACATACGTCCAATACGCGGGGATGGTGAGGAACCGAAGATCGAGGATTCGGCAGTTTCAGTGCTGTGTTTGTGCTATCCTATTGTGAGCATTTTATCTCCAAGTTCTTCATCCTCTTGACCCTCCATTTTCCGTAATCCTATTAATACTAATGAAAGAACATTAATTCTTCACACATAAATCACTTGGAAGTGGAGAATATCGTTTTTATTTCATGGACTATTTATTTCCGTCGAGCAGTTCACAGGGACTTTGTTTCTGCATTTTTTGTGATTTTCTTCAACGTTTGTAGGAGCTTATAAAAAATTTATGAACAAATTTATGAACAGCAAGATCACAAACGCAATAGTTACCTTTTTTCGCTTCAGTCCAGTCAATAATTTAGAGAAAAATTGATTCTATTTTTTTTTGTTTCTTCTGTCAATGCCGCGATTGAATAAACCTCATATGAGTTGCAGGTCACTTCTCGTGATGGCTCTCATCATGACCATTAGCTACGAGCTCACCCCGAGGACTCCAGAGCCAAACGCGTTGAACTTACCGAACGAATCCCCAACAATTGGTCCAACAATCGCTCCATCAATCGCCTCAACAATCGCCCCTAATTTGACGACTCTGTTGCAATTAGCATCTCCGCTAGCTCCCGCGCCATCTCTTCCTGACCAGGTCCTCAAAGCGTCAGATCCAAAGGAAGATCCAATGGTTCTAACCCAGGAAGAATGGTCGGAAGCAGTGGAGATCGGAAAAGACGCGATTCAAGATCGTCTGAAAGCGAACGAAATGGCGACGAGTTTCATGCCAGGGGAAATGTCCCCGAATATTCGCCACAGTTATGCAGTCAGCACGGGGCCAACAGCTGGCAGACTAGCTCTCGCAGGTGAGACCGCAAAAAAAAAATTGATTAATTTCCGAGCAACGGATTATAAAATAATCACTCAACATTTTGCGCCAGAAAATAATGACAAGATCTCTTCGCTGCACTTTCGAGTGTTTTGAGTTAAGACTTTTTAATGTCTTAATTTAAAATAAGAGTCTTAATTTGATGCGGGTCCCTAACAGATCACTCCATGGTGACTGGATAGTGAGTGAATTTATTGAATTGTTCATTCAGTCCATGGCTAGTCGATCGTGAGTCGATCTCTCGTCATGGGTCAGTCAGTAGATGCTCGATCGTTGGTCGAACTAAATTACTCAGTGACCCATGATCGTCCAATACTTGACCAAATGAACAACTCGGCTCTCAATTGAGTGATTCGTCAGGACGACTAGGCATTTTTCCGTCTCCATTTGAATCGTTCCAAAAGTCTCAATAGAAAATCTTCGGAAGCTCACAATATAATTTTTTCTAGTAATTTTACTCTTTACCTCACAGGCGTCGGAGAAATGGCAGCTAGCAAGCACATAGAATCATCTAGACGAGCGAAAGGATCTCGATCTGCAGTCGGTGCTTATTTCGATGGGAAGTGGTCAGGCGCTTCAACTTGTGTAGAGAATGATGAGACTATCAAGTGCGATTCGGCGCAAAAATATCGAAATATCAACGGCACTTGCAACTACCCCGGGAATAAGGGCGCGGCCTTCACGCCATTCAGGAGAGCTCTGGCTCCAGACTATGCCGATGGTATAGAGGCTCCGAGGGTTGGGAAATCAGCGAAAGGATTGCCGTCTCCCCGTGAGGTATCTCTGAGGGTTCACGGTCCCTCCCCGAGCTCCAATCCCTCATTTACAGTTATGCTGGCTGTCTTCGGACAGTTCATCGATCATGACATGACCGCCACAGCCAACGGAAGGGGAAAGAACGACAGCACTTTGGCTTGTTGTCCTCCGAGCAAGGGACATCCTGAGTGCTTCCCTGTGGCTGTTGGACCTGGTGATCCAGCGTATGATTTCGCGGGAAAGATGTGCATGGAGTTCGTGAGGTCTTCACCTGCTGCTCAGTGCAAGATCGGACCGAGGCAGCAAATGAATCAGGTTAAAGGAGTGCATTTATATTGAATGATCAAAACCGGTGATCATACTGAGATAAGAATATCATTCTACTCATCATATATTCTTCAGACAATCAAATTGCAGAATGTGGATGACAAAATCTTGTTTCAAGAATATTTGACTGGCAAAATTATCATTTTTCTCAGGGCACTGTTCGCAATTTTTTTGTTGGCTGAATTTTCCAAGTGTATGTTGGAAAATGCCTTACACTATTACAGTTCGACCGGTATATCACGAAATTTTGACTATAACAATTGAACATTTTATAGGAAAATCAATGGAAACTCCAAATTTCAGCTGCACAATTCCATGAAAAAGAATATAAATCAGGAAAAAAATACATACATACAGTAATATATTTTTATTTAGAATTGAACGTCCACATCGTGTTCAAAAATTTGAACAACGCGAAGAACTTCTTTCTTTCTACGAATCAGATATTTGCAAGCTTCCTAAACAAATTAGATTAATGGAGAAAAACAAAACGTATTATCCCATTATAAACGTAGCGTCTACTTGCGGATTTTCGCAATTCCATTCTTCCAAAATGACTAGATTTTATATGGAGACGTATGATCATATATCATCCTCGTGACTCTTATGTTGATCTTCGCAAACCCCGCAAATGTTTCCGCAGACTTAATTCACAATTTTGCGGGATAGAAAGAGAATGAGTTCAATTCCATCAGCCATTCCTAATGACAGCCCCTCAAGTCACCTGATTTCCTCCCTGAATTCTTCAGGTAACCGGATTTATCGACGGATCGGTGATATACGGCTCCGACGACGCGACCGCGAGCTCCCTCCGCGATATGAAATCTGGGAAACTTCGGATGTTCAAGACCCCAGACGGTAGATTCCTCCTACCGAGGAGTACAGACCCCAACGACGGTTGCAACCGGCCGAAGGAGCGCTCGCGAGGTCGCTACTGCTTCACCTCAGGAGACGCCCGTGCTAATGAGAACCTTCACCTGACCACCATGCACATCATCTGGGCACGTCAGCATAACGCCATCGCGGACCATCTGGCGAAGGAGAATCCCTCGTGGAGCGACGAAAGGCTCTACCAAGAGAGCAAACGAATCGTGGGAGCTCAACTGCAACACATAACGTACAACGAATTCCTTCCCCTAGTCCTCGGCGAGAGCGAGGTCGCCCGGAGAGGACTGAGACCTCTCGACGGCGGAACTCATCGAGAGGTCGACGACGAACGTCCTAACCCGGCGATCGCGAATAATTTCGCGACTTCTGCCTTTCGATTCGCCCATTCGCTTCTGCCCGGGCTCATGAAGATGACAGACGCTCAAAACGGAACTGAGGACTACATAGAACTCCACAGGATGCTCTTCAATCCCTACAGTTTGTACTCGAGAAGAGGAGTCGAGAGTTCAGTCATGTCAGCGACATCGAATAACATTCAGAGGACGTCTCCTCATGTGACTTCCGAGCTGACGAGACACTTATTTGAGGATCCAGTCGATCGGAATGAGCGGGACAAGCCGAGAATGCCTTGCGGTCTGGACCTGGTGTCATTGAACATCCAGAGGGGACGAGATCATGGTCTGCCGGGATACACCAGCTGGAGGGAGTACTGCAATCTGACGAGACCCGAGACGTTCCAGGATTTGGAGGGAGTCATGAAGGCAGAAACTCTGGGGGAGATTCAGAAGATTTATGGGGAGGTGGATGATGTGGATTTGTACACGGGAGCTCTCGCTGAGAAGACGACGGCGGACGGCATTGTCGGACCGACCTTCACTTGCCTCATTGGGGATCAGTTCCAGAGGCTCCAGAAGGGCGACAGGTTCTGGTATGAGAATAGGGAGCAACCGTATCCATTTAGCGAAGGTAGTGTTGATATTTTAATATTTTTTACTATTATATCTTCCTTTAATTTTTAGATTTATTTTTTTTTAATATTTGTTTTGTAGCTGTTGATTTTTCAATCGTTCGTTTTAATAAAGAAAATTCAGAAATTTTTCGGTTCTGCCAATAATGCGTTAAAATAATTGTTAATTTATTCCCAAGTTTTGGATCTTTTTATCTGCCGTTCCATTTGACTCTAGTTTTATTAATTGTTTCAATTTTTACTGTTATCCCAGAACAATTGATGGAGATAAGGAAGACTAGCCTCGCGCGACTGATTTGCGACTGCTCAGACAGTATTGATAAGATACAACCGCAAGTAATGAGATCCGTCGATGCGAGCAATCCCATTACTTCTTGCAACGATATCCCGATGACTAATTTGAGCATTTGGAAGGAGGCAGTTTGATCTCGTTTTATTGATGTGTGTAATTTTTGAAAAATGAGAATAAAGATAATAAATGAGATTTTGTATTTATCTTCCATGGGAATCAATTCATTGAGAACGTGAAGGGATTTTTGTAAATTTTACGGGATACATTCGCGCCGTCGTCTTCTTTAATTATTTTTCGTTTCTCTGGGCATTTAATTTTTTTTTATGAGTACAAAATAATAATTTTGTCCCTATTTTTGTTCAACGGAGTAGAAGATAGTTGAGCTTTCGCTGGCTGGAAATAGGAAATTTTGGGGTGGTATAGATTGTGGACAATTGCAAAGATGAGTGACAAAGTTGACTGAAAAAAATTCTGCCGCAAAATTCTAGTTTGCTAGCGAATATTTTATATTGAAGATTTCAATACATGCAGGGATTGAATAGAATTGTCCAACAAATTCCGTAGCAATGTTTATTGTATTTCCCGTGTACGAGAGCTTTTCTGTAGTCCTTAATTTTTTTGCGAACAAGGACTTCCCGAAAATTTGACCACATTCTTGCAAATTCCAGTGGGCCAAAGAAGTAAATATTCCACTCGTTTGCAAAGATCTTTGGAGTGATGGATTTCATAACAATTGGCTGAACACCTTTTTGATAGCCCTCAGAATGCTCTACAAATGAAATTTCTTAATTAATTACCATAAACGTCTCCACTCCGGCGATATTCACGAGGGAAAATCTTCTGCCTTGTTACGCCTATTACGCTTTGAGTATATTTACTCGGAGCCCATCCCACTCCACTCCACTATCAAAACTAATTCGAGGTTATGTCAAACTCTTAAAACTTGCATGACAGCACCATGCACACGCAAAGTATAAACAAATCCGATTGTATCATGCGTTCTAAACTTAAATAAACGCAACAATCGATCCTCAGTTCTAATGACGTGTGGAGAATTTCTTGAGTTCAGTCTGGAAAAAATTTACGATCATGAATCCAATAAATTTTCTCATCGCTGCCGGCCTCGTTCACGGCGTATTATTCTTCTTCAATGTGATGTTTCGGGTAAATATGTAATTTTTTTTCTTAATTTTTGCCAACCTCAGGTGAATCTAGTCGAACTATTAATTGGTTTAACTAAAGGAGCGAGGTTTTTGAATACCAGAAATATTTAATGGAAAATTCTAGTGATTTTACTCAATGTTTACTTTATGTCACAAAAAAGTGGAGACAAAGATTTTCAGAATATGTTTGTTAATTTCTTTCTACGAAGTTATTGTTTTTGGATAACATTTATTTGATAGCACAAAGAATCGAGTAATTGAATTTGTTCAATAACACTTCGTTGAAAAATAATGCAAATTGGAGGATTATTTAGAATGTTCTTTTAATTGAACAAATATGGTTCTCCATTAGAATAGTGAAAAAAAATTATTCCATGACACAAAAATTAAATAGTTGTGGGACTATTGTTCTGCGTTTTTACTCAAATCTTGTGAACTGTCGAAAGAAATTGATAAAAACGTTGAAAAATTCGGCCAAGGTCATGATTTTGGTAACTTCAAGTCATTGAATGATAAAACTTTAAAAACAGAAAGTATATGAGCAATACCTACTTCATAATAAAAATTATTGCAGTCATGCTCGCACATTCCTTACCTCCTATTCATGGCAAATACTGGACTCGAAGTGAAGACCTTCAGCATAAAATGGTTCACAGGGGCTCTGAATCGACCCTTGGTCAAGTGGGGAACCTCGAGATCGAAATTCTGGATTTTGTGGTTTAACTTAGGAGTTCTTGTGACGATGGTGCTCCTTCCTATTGCCTCGTTCGTTTTAATAAAAATGCTAGTAGTTATGTTCCTCAGTGGTCCGAAGGGGGAGAAGATGGAGGGAGGATGGGAACTGGAGCCCATGGTAATTAATTAATAATTTCCTTTTTAGCTCACATTCCAGAAGACAATTAATTTTCACAGTTGACTTGGTAATCTAACAATTTAAGAGATTATGAGAAACTCTATTTAGTGATAGCTGTCTAAAAATGTCACCTTTTGGAACCATTTAGTGTGTGTAGAGTAGTTGTTTTCTGTGAATTCTGTAGTTCCGAAGCCTGAATTCGGCTGGTATCACAAAAAATAGAACGTATTGTACACTTGTACGACAAAATACGACTCGAGTATATAACAATTATTTGAAGATAGTTAAAGCTAATTATCAATTTCAAAGATTCCTGGGGTGAACGTTCCGTTCGCCGACATTCAGTACTACGCGATTACCCTGGGCCTGTGTAGTATCGTCCACGAGGCAGGTCACGCTCTGGCAGCGGCACGAGAGGACGTCCAGCTGTACGGAGTAGGCCTGCTCCTAGTGTACATCGTTCCAGTGGCCTTCGTCTCTCTTAACAGTGAACAGCTCTCCCAGAGACCGATGCCCAATCAGCTGAGAATTCTCTGCGCCGGAGTCTGGCACAATATTGTCCTCGCAGTGGTCGCAGCTGTCGGTGTCTTCATGAGTCCCTGGCTCTGGGCCCCGATGTTCTCAGTGGACTCTGGTGTCATCATCACTTCCATCAAGCCCCATTCCCCCCTCCTGGGAGTCGCTGGGTTGACCCAGTACGACATCATTCACGAGATCAACGATTGTCCAGTTCGAAACAGCAACGACTGGCATAATTGCATTCTGCAGGCCGTCAAACAACCGACTCCGGGCTATTGTGTGCCTCAGTCTCTCGTCCAAGAGCACGACGAATCTATTCCTGTCTGGACAATGGCCAATGGGGAGATGAATTGCTGTCGCAAGGAGAGTGCAGCCGATGGAAAATTGTGCTTTGAATTCATCGAGGAGTCGCAGGTTCCTCTACATTTGCAAGAGTATTCCTGTCTCCCTACGAGATTACTGATTGAAAAATCCAGGGGAATCTGTAAATCAGGTCAAGAATGCTCGGAGCCGGGGACTCACTGCATGAGGCCCACGTTGGATAACGTGACAAAAGTAAGTTTAATTGAGCTTGATTGTGGAGTGAACAATTACAAGATGACGACACTAAGAGTCAACGTTCTCTCAATTAAAAAAAATTTATGTTACCAAGGATTTTCATAACAAATTTAATCAGTCTAAATGCTTCGTACGAATGGGTACGAAGCATTTAGCGTAATGGGCGTATTTTGATTGTCTAAGGTAGAAGACTAGAACGAATTTTTGCAGAGCTATTGAAAAAATTAGGCATCAATTCCTGAAGCTTAGGGACTGGTTCCTAAAAGTTAAAATCTGTATTTTTTGTGTGAACGTTTTGTGTTCGAATTGAAATGCAAACAATTGATTTTTGCTTTCAGATCGTCCAAATCAAAAGAGAAATGGGAAAAGATGTTTTATTTTTTGGCCATCCCGCTGATATCTATCGGACAATTGAAATATCAGAGTGGGTGCCAAAGTATCAAATTTTCAGTTCGGATATACCAGAGTCTTTGACATTACTCTGCAAATATATAACTGTGATCTCAGCGGGTCTGGCTGTGATGAATGTCGTTCCCTGCTTCTTCTTCGATGGCCAGCACATCGTTTCAACACTTAGTCAGAATCTACTGAGGCCCAGGATAAGGCACAAGAGCTTGAGGCAAGCTATTGCCCTGACAGTGACCAGTGTTGGCAGTCTCGTGCTTATTATTAATATCATACATGCTCTGGTGCAGAGACAGAGGTAGTTGGGAGAACGAATAGTGGTCGATAAGTTTAATCGCAATTTTATATACAGGGATTTATGAAGATTGTTAGTCTGAGTGCTTTGCAGTTTTCTTTGTACATTTGTTCGTATTCTGCACTCAGTCTCTGATTTATTTTGTCAAGTTGAGATTTCGTTTGAGTTCTTTCATAGAGTTCTCTCCGTGGACAATCAGGGATTTAATCGCGAACTGAAATGGTAATGGAAGAAAATGATTAAATGTTTAATTATTTTTTGTTGAAATAATAGGATGGAATTCATTTTTTTTTATTTGGTTTGAAATATGTCTGGGATGACGAATTTCAGTTTGAGATTTGTGATGGCGAATGGAGAATTATCGAAGTTTTAATTAAACGGATCCGTTAAAATGAGGTCCGAAACTCCAGTGAAACCCTCTGAGGGGAAACCGAGCCCCATTACTTATTTTCAATATTAAAATTATATTTTCTTTGAAATTACTTCATTGACTGCACAATGTAATGATCCAGTCCGCCAAGTAATTTCATCAACAAAAATTAATAATTACAGCGAAAACACAATCTTAATATTATAAATAGACACTGGCCTTCCGTTTCCCCTTCAAATTCTCAAGTTGAGATATTTCCTCAATGAATTATAATAAATTTTCTGTTATAAAAATACCCACTTCGTCCGTCAAATTCTTATTTTTCCTGAAATCCGATTTTGCCCAGTTTTTCAGGTACTCTTTGTCTTGCTTGTCCTCCACTTGTCTGATGGTCTTCAGAATATTTCGGTAAAGAGTGAGAACTTCTTGTCTTCGAAGGAACTGTCACAATTTACAATCAAAGATAAATTTATACTGATTCCTCTTTCCTGAATTAATTACTATTTTTTTATTTTCTTCTCCATTTACCTGTTTTAAACTTAGAGATGATTTTGGCAATTTGCTGGCCATTTAAAATGATGAGAAAAATATAATTATGTTATTTACAGTAATAACTTATTGAAAATATATTTGCAATTATTCAGAGCAGACACGATTGTTTATTATGAAATATCTACTGTGCACTCATGAAAATCGCCATGAGATTCCAACCTAAATGCCATTGGTCGCCCCGTAGAAATGATCAAGTGGACAAATATTCGGCTGTATCATTGAGGGTGAAGGATCTCCAAAGGATTGAACCTCGCCTCCAAATCAGTTTGATTTGATCCTGCCCATATTGGATTAATTGGTGTTTAGTGCATCCCAATAAATTGTTAAAATGGTAAGTTATATTTTTTATTCTACATCGACGATTCAATCTTCTATCTGCCCTATCAAATCAATTTTATTGTATATTAGAGGTTAGAATCACGATGACATTATGATTTTCTTCGGAGCGGTTTTCTTTTTATTTTACGTTTAGGGGATAATTAAACCCAGTTTATAATTTTTATTTGCTCCGAGTGTGACTATTATCTCTTTCTCTTTTTATTAAAAAATAATATATTACATAAAATATTATTTTGTAGAAAAAAATCTAATGTGACATTTTTTTAAGCCAATCAAAGGATTTAGAAAACACTGAACACTTATTAACAACAATACCACTTTTTTGTATTCGCAATCATAAAATCATATTTTAAATCGAAATCTAATTGGTTCTATCAATTATCTGGGCTAATATCTTTAGTTATAATTATCGTGATGAATTGTAACATTTTTGGTTTAGAGTTTCAGATTACCCGCTTTGAAAACCAAAGCTCCAGTTGCCGAGGAGTTTGGCATGGACAGTGGCACTTACGGAGTGCCAGATCCCATGATTTTGGGGTCAGTTTCTTCACATCAACTGTTAATTAATTGAAGATAATTTGCTATTTTGCGATTTAATTAAGTCGCTTATTTTTTTAGGCTACCAACAGCAGCCCACAAGCTTGCAAGTGCTCATCCACTTGAGGCCTCCGAGAATAACGTAATTACAATTTTTTTTTAATTTAGCATGGGTGGGCAAGTGGTGTAAAATGGTTGCTTTGGATATTTAACATTTATGCAATTGCTGATGAAATTAAATTCATTTATTTTCTTCGACTGAATTCTTCTTTTTTATAAGAAGTACCAATTGAGCTCAATTAAGTAATTGATTCTTGAATTAGGGTTTAAAAAAATGTTTTCGTTTTCAATTGAAGTGTCCATTTTGTCTCTGTCATCTGTCAGGAATTGGTAGGCTCACCTGATTTTATTCTTTCAGTTTCACCAGAATAAATTGAGACGTGAAATGGTGATGTTGAGAAATGTTCAGGGACTCCATGCTCCTCTGCGTATTGCTATGGAGATTAAAGCTACAGAGAAAGTTGGAAGACATCCATTCTTACCCTCCTCGGGGCTCATGAGGGATGTCCTGTTGGGTCGTGACGAAGACATTGGGTAAATATGTTTTTTTAATTTCTATTCATTATTTAATGGCGTGTCGAACAAAAATTTCATCAGACTCAAATGATAAATTTATCGGTAATAATTACGTAGAATTTATCGTTTCATTTTGCCCCACCAAATCGTTTTCATTTATCAATACTTCTTGAGTGAGAATGAGACAGATATTAGTTAGCAAATTTGTTTTATAGTATGAAACAGTTTTACAAAATTGATCTTACTTCGGTAGGACAGTCCATTATTGTATTATTTTTTTTTTATATAGAATAGAAATTAATCTATTTTAATGTGGAAAAAAGCCGATTCGCTGTAAATATTTCGTCTTTATTGATGGTAATTGTTTATTCTAGATTCGAAGATATTCTTAACACTCCTGAATTCAGAGAGCAAATGGGCCAGCCGCACGCCATCGTCGAAAGAAGTCTCAACTTATTGTAAGCTGTCCTTCATAATTTTAAGTCCATTATTTTGCAAATAACAATTTCAAGAAATATGATGAATTGTCAATAAAATGCTACTCATTTATATCGTCAATTGAATAAAAGTTAATGTCCAAAATTTGTAAAAAAAACAATAACCCTGTCGTTCATGATTCATGTCATGGATCAGGCCAGACGAGATCGTTGATCCTCAGACTACAAATTTTCTTGACTTCCTCAATTCCAGTCTTCAACTCTGTTGCTCTAGAATTTTTTAGTCTTTCCTCGATGGCTGTCAGAATCGTTTGCACTCGATTTTCCCTCGCGCAGATGACGAAGGGAAATGAAAACATTTCTTTATACCTTCGCAAAAAATACAAAACTTTTTAAAAAATCAATCAATCTTGTGCAAAAAAATGTGGATGAATTACTGAACGACTCCTCCGGAGACTTCTCGCAACATTTCTCTATGTTACGTCTAATATTCTTAGATAATATTGAATAACAAATTCTGATTATGTACATTTGATTGAGATTATTGAGTGCGAGCCTCTCCTCTCTCGTCATTCCGTCAATTCCTGCGTTTTTTTGCTCATTTTCAGATTCTTGTGTTAATTTCTTCTCATCACAAAGTTTACCAGCTAAATCTGGATGACTCAATAAGACGGATTCTTTCCCTGAACAAAAAAAAATCGTTAGATAAATTTCATCATTAAAAAATGCAGTTTTTTTTTTAATTTTATCAGATGAGTTTAACGAGTGAAGCATTGCTGACAGAAAATTAATATATCTTCATTTCTCTTGACAATTATATTCACGAAATATTTTTTCGATGAAATAGAAATCTGATGGATTTTTTTTACCAATTTTGTCATATTCTTTGTGACTTCTTTTCGCACGCCAAACGTCGGAAAATGATAAATAAAATTTGAAAGCTAGCTTACCTTGAGTATCAAGTCCTTCCAAGTAATCACAAAATGCTTTTTTAAGACCTTTAACTGTTGTGAAAGGCCTCTGGGCGGCCACTGCACGGGCTGCCTCTGGGCAATGCTCAATGACATTACCGAACAACCACTCGAACTGTTCAATCTCGAGAACATTTACCTCTCGAATACTCAAAATTCCTCCTCCCGTCATTTTTTTATCTCTAAAAGAAAGTGAAAAAGGTTGAGACTTCCCAGTATCAACTTCCCAGTAAGTGAAACCTTAAATCCAACGGAGAATGTTCAACACATGATAACAAGTGACGCGGGGAATACTAAAATGAAAACTGTTACTTTCAGTTCTTAATAAGCCTTCTCTTTTATGATTTATTAATGATTGTTTAATTTTATGGAGTTTTTATTTAACGTTTTCGAAAATAAACCCCCATCTATGCGTCAGTTTACCCTAGTCATTCTTATCAGCTGATTCCGCTGGAATCCTTATTAAAAAATTAGTGAAGACCTTCCTCGATAGCTTAACGGGTCGAGCAGCCGAAATTACCATCACTTCTTTCGATGCTCTTATCGCTGCGCGTAGATTGATACTGTCGTTATCAGCAAAGCTGCGATGTTGACCTCGAATTTTGTGCGGTTTTTGTTGATCAACAACTAATGTAGGATTATTGATACATGGAGTACTATAGCGAATTATTAAAAAAAAATTAATTGAGTATGAAGCATTGACGCGCATTGTCAAGCGCTTCGAAATAAAAATCTGATCGCGACTTTAATTAAACTCTCAGAAAAATTCTAATGATTGTTTAACTCTATTGAGTTATTTTCTATAGAATTTCCTTGACTCAACTTCTCCAATTTCTTTCCACCTATTTTTCTTCTTTTCTTATCAATAAAATTGACCAAGAAACTTCAACACGTTGAGCCGAACAAATTCTAAGAAAAAATATGGAATAAGTTGTATAGAGAAATAAAATTTTATTGATTTTTTCAGTACACGTTTTCCACTTACCACTTTAATGGGGAATGCAAAAGTTAACAAATTGTCTAGCGAATTAGCTAGGGTTTCCTGTTAAACTTTTTCGTGCCTGGAGTGTTCTTAGTGTATTATTTCTCTGTACATTTACGAGCGTCGGAAATTAAAAAATTAATGAGCTTACTGAAGCAAGATATGGACACGTTGAGCGGAATTTGTCTACTGAGCCACTTCAGTGATGCACACTTGATAAACACCAAAATACAGCTGTACAAAGTTCAGAAGATTATCAGAACGAACCAGCGACTTAATAAATATGGGCTCCTCAGGTCCCATGAGTGTATACATTCAAACAGAAGTGATGATGTGACATTCAGCACGTCCAATCCTCTCTAACACTCTAGGCCCGCTGATTTATGATATAGATTGCGGCAGTTGTTATAATAAAGACACATTTTTCCTTCGAATCCGTGAAGTCGTAAATTTAAATACCATGGTCGATAACAGAGGAAACTTCGAGAAGTCCAGGGGTAACTGTTCAGAGAGGTCGTTTAATGTTCAACTGATAATCCGGTGAGGATTTCGCGAGCGTCACCAAAAAAATCTCGCTCGAGGTCGGTAAAATCGATTTGGCTCCCTGTTCAAAAAAGTATTATTTTAATCAGTATAAAAAATATTCGAGCATGCTACTTACGGAAAATACTTGGCGGAATCGACCGTTACCAATTCCCGATGCGCGAAATTTAATACAAAATACTAGCGATTTTGTTAGATAGTCTTATTTGATTTTTGTTGAATTGATTAGGCAGAAATTGGCAAAGTTTTTTAAATTCTATTTTCTTCTTTTTGTCACCACCACTGACAAAAAGAAATGCTCTTGTCAAGGAAATTTACTCTCCAAAAGCAATTTTTTTTTCTGCGTACGAAAGATTAAATTTTAAACAATTTGACAATTGCAGTCAAATAAAAATTTATTATAAAATATCTGAATAGAATAATTCTCAACAAAAAAAAAGAGAATGTCTTCTTCTGATTGTACAATATTTTGAATTAAATTATTGAAGTTCTCGATTAATAAATTTATCGAAGGAAACTTTACACAATTAATTATTTAATTATTTTCGTAAATGACTAATTTAATCCGATAGCATCAATTTAACCAATCGACTGGGTTACTTTACCCATACATTTCCCGTGAAAATTCCTCCATTTTTCCAATGCCACAAATTTTTTCTTCTAAAAAAAAACATTCGAGTTCATTAGTTGCATACTGGACACATATATAGCATTGTAAGTTACCCCACATTGATCCCTGAAAAATCAAGAAACCGGCTTTCAGTGTCCGCTGGTGCGATTGAAAGCCCTCAGACCCTCAGCGATATTCGAAACTGGAAGAATGTTTTATTACGCTTTTCATCCGCAGATTAGGCCCCTTCGGGGGCCATCGATACTCGCCCGCCACTTTATAGCCCCCCCTCATAAAATGTATCTATCCGACATTTCTGGATGCTCCGGTGTAAAGAGGAACACAAAAAGAGAGTGGAAAACACGCCTGGTAGCGTGACCCGTAGAATTTCTCGGTTTGAAAGCCGTGAAGCTCTGCTCCAATCATTCACTCGCCGACTGCATCATCCTTTTCACTCCTCACGTCTCTTTATCTGAGGGAAAAACCGAGGGGGGCCCGTTCGATCGATTTCATTGGACGCCAGCAACAAAACATCCAGTGGTCAGCGTCCGCCTTTTGTATCGATATGTGCGTATGCAGACGTTCTTCCTTTTTAAATCACCCGTTCCTCGGCCTCTCATTTCCAGTGCATTCAGTGTGAAGTTTTTGTGAAGTTTATGGGGTTATAGATCACTTTGAGGGGGGGGGGTCTTTTCGAGAGAATCTATCGTTTTTTTTTTAAATGAAAAGATTTTCTTGCCCTCTATTCCGGATAATTTTATAGTAAGATAAAATAAAGAACTTCTTCATTTCAAATTTTGATAGATGTCTTGTATAGGTACACCAACGCCATCACCGAGGAAACCCGTTGTAACAATACCTCTGTGCGCCCCGAATTATGAGTCACAAACCGCCCTTTGTTAGGGGTGACTATGTCTGCTGTGTGGCATGGAAAACATCAACTTAACTCACCACTCTTTGCGTTACCCGGGACCAACGGCGTGGACGTGGTGATGTCTGGTCCCAAAGGCATGTTGACATAGACACAGACGAGGGACATCACAAAGATGATGTCAACAATGATACATAATGATCTTTCCATCAGCTAATCCACACAACTCCTCCGACCCTTGTGCGTATTTTCCTCCTTAGAAATCGTAAGTTACGGGAAGAGAACGTAATTTAATGTGATTAACGTGATTACTGTCGTAATGTAGGATTTTTAAAAAATGTAACGAGAACAGTTAGAGTATTATTGCTATTATTATTGAAT
The DNA here is from genome assembly GCA_030522845.1 of Psyttalia concolor. Lineage (NCBI taxonomy): Eukaryota > Metazoa > Arthropoda > Insecta > Hymenoptera > Braconidae > Psyttalia > Psyttalia concolor. Next base: position 1,792 of record JAPYZM010000040.1, on the reverse strand, counting down.
TAGCTTATGTTGTTACATCGCGTGTTTCACGAGAATATTTTTTTGTGCGTAAATATGAGAAAAGTTTGGATTTGATGATATTAAATTATTGTTACTTTCTCTTTTCTTGAGTAATTCAATCCCTTCGATCCATTCTCGTCAATCGAAGGGAACTATACTTGCGGGGGCAGCTGTTCTCTGTCTCAAATGGAGGAGAAGCTAACGAATCCTCGAAGAAATAAATATGGCACGTGAAGCCCAGGAGAGAATTCCAAACTTTTGATCTCACTCGTGACTCTCCTCCCAATAGTATCCAGTATTCGTGGAAAGAAGTCATCGTCGGAGTTTGGCGCCAGCTCCGGGCAAAAGTTGCCCTGGGGGTATGAAAGAAAGAAATGAGGGGCAAAGAGGGAGACAGAGCCATTGGAATGGATAAGGAGGGTGGGATGACTGGTGCCCGCGAGTCGTTGGAAGATTCGAAGGGTGGGTTCGGTTACGAACAAGCGGATGGATGGGGAGGAAGCGGTGGTTGGACATCGATCTGGTAGTTAACTCGAGGGCACCCGAGGGACTCGTTGCCACCGATTTCACCATGTCCCGCACTATCTATAGGATTCACTACCGACAAACGTTTTATCCCCGGTACTCACATAAACCGCATTACCACACGTTTTTACTCTGGTATTTATGTAAGGTCTAACGAGGTATTTCTAGGGCTTCCGGGAGTTGGGTACACATTTGGAAGAACACTTTACACGTCTGTTTGTTTGGAGAAGTACGGGCTTAGCGTAAAATTTGAGAAGACATTGGTATTCATTATTTTTACGGTAAAAGTGAAAAAATTCACACTTTATCGCACCTTTCGGGTGCAACGAACTGCGTTTCCCTGATCGGTAGAATAAATGTTGTATTATACAAGTGAAATAAAGTATTCGTATATGTATTTATATTAGTATCGATTCACTATATTTCGATATAAATTATTAACCGGAATAGTTAGGTGGGGGAGGTGTTGCACTGTTCCTTTTTCTTCACACATCTGCAGAAAACAAATTTTTTCGTAGGTACCGTTTAACGATCATAAATATCGATTACGACAGTATATTTCGATACGATTGCGGGAAAGGGCTTTTGGCGTCGCGGGAGGTGTATAGGACGAACGGGAGGCGAGTGATTTAATCCCCAGAGTCGAAAAACAGTATTCCAACGAGTATAGAACCCTATTTTTGGACGCTATACGGGCGAAATGAACATTTGCGCGAGTGCGCAAAATCTCTTTTTATACACCGCGTGTCAAAATAATATATTTCGTAACAAGTGAAAAAAATATATCGCGAGCCGAAGGCGAGTGATATAATCCCACGAGTCAAAAACCACTTTTTTCACGTGTTACGAAAAATATTTTTCATCTCAATGTGTCGAAAAAAGAATTTACGTATGGAAAATATTTCATACAGACATCACAGAATTTTATTTAATCACGCTGTGTTGGAAAAGTAACTTTTCAGTCACTGTCTGCTTTACGTCGAGTGATTGAAAAGTGCTTTTCCGACACATTGAAATGAGAAATATTGTTCGTAACACCTGAAAAGTGGTTTTTGCCTCGTGGGATTATATCACTCACCTTCGGCTCGTGATATAAACCTCCCACTCGCCAAAAACCATTTTTTTTCACTTGTTACGAAATATACTATTTCGATACAACCAATGTTATAATAGTATATTTCGTAACAAGTGAAAAAAAATGGTTTTTGGCGAGTGATATAATCCCACGAGTCAAAAACCACTTTTTTCACGCGTTACGAACAATATT